>JAVJIF010015748.1:0-94319 GCA_038442645.1 Agave tequilana
GTCGATAACTTTGAGGATCTGAGTTGATTGAATATTTTACCCTGAATTTTTTCTATTCATGCATGCATGTCTTTACTCATCCTGAACATCAAGATATCACTTGACTGATTACACTTGACATCTATCTGATAACTATATTGTCCCTATTACCATAGTTACTGGGAAAATATTGTTAGCGGTAACAAAATATCATATTATACTTGTTACATGTCATGTTATACCGATATCTTGTTCATTGACATTATATATCCTGTTATACTGGTATCCTGATGATGAAAAATGAAAGCGGTGAGAATTACCGTCTAGCTTTAGGCTAACGGGTCGTGTCCACGAGGAGGAATGCGATGAAAGCTTTTCGGTGTTTTTGTTTAAAAAGCAAAGAATGGTATTAGTTTTTTTTTATTTTGAAAAAGAGAATGGAGAGTAAGGAAGTGATTAAAAGAAAAATTGAAAACTTAGGGAAGGCTTTAAAAAAGGGGATCTTTAAAAAAAACTTGAAGATTGATTTGTTGTTTTTAATATAAGAAAAAGATATGGGCTCACTAATTTCTACTCAACTACTTACTTATCTCAAGAACATTTTGGTGCATCACTTTTATCATAGGCAAAAATCTCTAGTTTCTTTTAATGTTCAAGTATAACAAATAAGATGGTTTTGATTTAGATCTTAAGGCCTTTCTTAACACATCATAAAAATAGAATGTTAAACCATCAAGCGCGAAGAAGCAAGTATGGAATAAAAACAATTTAAAATATTTTTGCTTTGAAAGTCCAAGTTTAAAAGAAAAATATCCTTACGTGAACAAAGTTTAACTTAAGCATTATTATGATTCAAGAGAGTTGCTTTCATAAAAATCAATCAAGAGAAAAGAGGTAGAAGAGATTGATTAGTGAGCCCAGAAGATGGTTAAGTTACTCATGACAAAAGAAAACAAATAAGAGAATAAAAATAAAATATAGGCATCCCGAATTGAGTCGATTTGAATAGGCAAGTTGAATCTCCTTTGATTGTTACCTCAAGGATGAATTACACACTCAATTCCACTCTTCTCTCTTTGCTGGTCTAAACTGAAAAGTAAAGATGAGAAACAGCTTCTCAGAACTATCTAACAATACTCCTAAAACTCTAAAAATGAACAAGAATTCTAAACCTAGTCTTAACCCCTCTCTTCTCTATAGAATGCAGTATTTATAGGAAAAAACCAAATGGGGGAGGGCGTACGAAGATAGGGGGAGCAAACGCTCCCCCAACTTCCTCAACAAAGCTACGAAAATGCGACTTTGGCCGCATTTCCGCGGCCAGGGTGTGGCCAGGTGGCCACACCCGGTTGGTGGTACTCCCTGGTTTCGGGTTTGCTTTTATCTGGTTCTGAATTTTCCATCTCAGCTCCTCGATTTGACGAAACGGCCTTTGAATTTTGACTTTAACCAATTGATTTGGGAAGATTCATTTTAACCAGTTTTTAACCTCTTTGATTTGCCAAGGTCTATGCTGATTTCCTAATTTTGAATTAATTCTGAATTAAATCAGAATTTGATAGGCCTTTGGGCTCGTTTCTCTTCCCTTTCCTTTAGCAATGGGCCTGCATTTTATAAAAAAAAATAAGACCTATTAATAAGATTTATTAGATAATAAACATGATAATGTGATAATATATATGCAATATATGTGACCGATCACACCCCCACTATTATCTTTTGCTCGCCCTCGAGTAAAGCATCAAAACTAATCCTAATCAATTATTAGACCACTTTCGCAGGTCACTCAATTGCACTGAGCATGTAAAACAAGTTGTTAAACTTCTAGGTTACCCCTAAAGGACGAGTTTTGTCTCGTGAGGATTTTCAGTGGATTGCACCCACAAAATCCATATGAAAAGAGAAAAAATGTTAGTTTTTTTCAAAAAACATTTTGAAAAGAGAGAAAATATTTGAAGTATATTTGTGAGAGTTCAAGTAATTTATAAGTTATAGAAAAATCAAACTTTTCATTCCTAGACTTAGTCTCTATTCAAAAACATGTCATCCATCAAAGTAAGGAGTTAAATTGTATTTCTCATCTAATCTATTACTTTACCCTAATTCATATGCACTTTCGTGACCGTGAAGTTTTGACTAAGGATTCTTTAACATTATTCTTATGCCTTATTTTTTTAGTTTTGATGATAATTATTCCTCAATTCATTAGGCTTTCTAATCTGCCCATGTACGAGTCTTCAGTCGGTGACATTCAAACTGGACAGTTTTAGGATACCAGGTAAGAAAACACCCCTAAGGATTTAAATACTCGAGCAAACAAAGCCACGAAACTAAGGGTTTTTAAAATGTACCCCTTTAGGTGAGAATTGAATACTTATGCTTCATGAATACCAAGCTTAATCAGGGGATTTATATATTTATATTTTTTTCAAACTTATCTAATCATCTTTTGCATAAATACCAAGGCTTGCTTAAGCTAAAGCACATCGCTAGTCAATAATTAGATTTGTTTATTTTTCATTGATATACATATATATATATATATATATATATATATATATATATATATATATATATATATATATATATATATATATATATATATATATAGGCATAAGAATTTTTGTTTTTGAACCCTAAGTGTGCAAGTGTATAAAGTGTGCATATTTTTCAAGGTAAGGATCAAGATTGAATTACTTTCACCAATTTTCTTCCTAACCATGAAAATCAAACAAGTCATCTTATTTTAACCAAGTATAAGAAATCCTAATTATGATTTTCCTATTCCTTAAAATTAACTTAATTTCTTAAAAAAAATATATCAAAATATTGTTCTTTTCTTTCAAAAAGTTTTTTTTCATATATGTATATATTTCTTTTCTTTTTTTTAGTTATATTAGTCATGTTAGAGCCCTCCCCACACTTATCTCATGTGTTGTCCCAAATGTATGAAAGACATGTATAGATGCATGAAATGGAATGTAAAAGAGGAAAGTTACCAATATACTGGGTCGAAAAGACCCATAGCCATTTCATTTACTGGCACCGATTCCAAGAAAGGTTTAAGGCGTTGATCATTTACCTTAAAGTCATTTCTATTCTTGGTGACACTGATATCTATAGCACTATGTGGAAACACAGGTTTTACAACGAATGACTCTGTTCATTTTAATTTTAGCTTTCCTGAAAAAAGATGAAGCCTGGAATTATAGAGTAAGACATTTTGTCCAGGGACAAATATTTTCCTTATGATGTATTTATCATGAAAAATCTTAACTCTATCTTTAGTGATCTTAGCATTTTCATAGGCTTCATTTCTCAACTCCTCTAATTCAAAATTTTGTAATTTTTGAAGGTCACCAGCCTTAGTCAAGTCAAAATTTAGCTGCTTGATTGCACATAAGGCCTGGTGCTCTAACTCAACGGGTAGGTGGCAAGCCTTCTCAAAGACTAACCTATAAGGAGACATCTCTATAATCGTCTTGAAAGCGGTCCTGTAGGCCCAGAGGGTACCTACAAGTTGGTGGACCAATCTTTTCGATTTTGGTTCACAGTCTTCTCCAAAATTAGCCTGATTTGTCAATTGAAGATCTCAACCTGCCCACTGGTCTGAGGATGATAAGGTGTGGACAACTTGTGAGTTATGGCATATTTTTGCATAAGAGCTTCAAAGGATCTATTGTAAAAGTGAGTACCATTATCACTGATGATAGCACGAGTGGTTCCGAAACGTGAGAAAAATGTTCTCTGTCAAAAACTTTATGACAACTTTTTATCATTAGTTTTACTTAGAATGGCTTCTAACCACTTAGACACATAGTCCACAGCAACCAATATGTATTAGTTTCCAAATGAATTAGGAAATGGACCCATAAAGTCGATGCCCCAAACATCAAAGAGTTCTACTTTTAGAATTGGGCTGAGGGGCATCATATTTCATTTTGAGATCCTTCCTACCATCTGGCATCTAAGGCATGTCTTGCAAAATTTATAAGCATCTTTGAACAAAGTGAGCCAATAGAACCCACTTTGCAGTACCTTTCAGCAGTCTTGCGGGGATCAAAGTGTCCCGCATGCCAGTTCGTGACAGAAGAATAAAACACTCTTAATCTCTTCAACGGGAACAGTACTTAAAAAAATACGGTTCCTCTCAAAAGAAATACTGAACTAGAGATAAGAACTGGTATATATCATTTTAGACTAATGAGACGGAGTTTGATTTGTGACTAAGTAATTCACTATATCAGCAAATCAAGATTCTCTAAAGACGGCTAAGAGTTTTTTATCAGAAAAGTCATCATTTATGGGCAATTCATTGCATGGAGAGTTTTGGATATGTGAGACATGGTCAGCAACGACATTTTCTACGCCTTTCTTATCTCGAATCTCGAGATCGAATTCTTGAAGAAGGAGGATCCAACGAATGAGTTGGGCCTTGGTATCCTTCTTCATCATGAGGTACCTAAGCGCAGAATGATCGGTGAAAATTATGGTTTTGCACCCTAGTAGGTAGAGACAAAATCTCTTTAAGGCAAAAACTACTGCCAAGAATTCCTTCTCAGTAGTATTGTAGTTCAATTGAGTATCATTAAGAGTCCTACTAGAGTAGTAAATCATGTGCTGCTTGTTATTAATGCGCTGTCACAGGACAACGCCTATTGTAAAATCAGAAACGTCGCACATGATTTCGAACGGCTTAGACCTATCCGGTACAGATATGATTGGTACAGAAATAAGCTCTTTCTTAAGCTTCTCCCAAGAATTCATACATTCAGCATCAAAAGTGAAGAACACATCCTTAGCTAACAGATTAGTCAAGAGCCTAGCAAGCTTACTAAAATCCTTGATAAACCTTGGTAGAAACTAGCGTGTTTTAAGAAGGATCGAATATCCTTCACGTATTTGGGCATGGGGAGCTTAGTAATAACCTCAATATTGACTCTATCCACTTCAATTTCTTTCTTGAAGATTTCATGACCCAAGACAATTCCATGTCTTACCATGAAGTGGCATTTCTCCCAGTTCAGTGTCAGATTTTCTCAGCACAACATTAGAGGACAAATTCTAAATGGTGGAGACATTGAGTGAATGAATCTCCGTAGATGGAGAAATCATCTATGAAGATTTCTAAGAATCATTCAACCATATCAAAAAAAAGACTCAACATGCAATGTTGAAACATTGCTGGGGCATTGTACAAGCCGAAAGGCATTCGACGATAGGCAAATGTCCCAAATAGACATGTGAACATAATCTTTTCTAATCCTTAGGAGCAATAAGAATTGATTATACCCCGAGTAACCGTCCAAGAAATAGTAATATTCGTGGTCAGTCAAACGTTCAAGCATTTGATCAATGAAGGAAAGCGGGAAATGGTTCTTACGAGTTGCTGCATTAAGCTTCCTATAGTCAATGCAAACTCGAATTTTTGTGAGAAGTCAAATTTGCACCAACTCTTTGTTCTCATTTTCCACCACGGTGAAACCGGATTTTCTTGGAACCGTGTGGACAGGACTGACCCATTGGCTATCAGAAATAGGATAAATCATTATCTAAGAGTTTTACAATTTCAGCATAAATAACCTCTTGAATTATAGGGTTTAACCTATGATGTGGGTCTCTTTTGGTGTTGCATCTTTGTTGAGATGAATGCGATGTTGAGCTATGGTTGGACTCCATCCTTTTATATCAGTCATAGTCCAACCAATGGCTTCCCTATATATTCTCAGAATTGCTTTAAGATCTTCTTCTTACCCGTCATTTAAATTGGAGGCAATAATGAAAAGAAAGGACTCTTGTTTTCCTAGATAGACGTACTTGAGATGCCCAGATAAGGCTTTCAATTCTAAGGAAGAGGAAGGATGAGTCAAATTTGTGGCTCCACATTTGGTGAAATAGGTTCGAGGCCCAATTCATAGCAGACTCGACAACCTGATCAAGATTAAAGTCGTCGATTCTAACTCAAAGTTACACTCAGCTTATAGTTCCAATTCTTCCCTGTTCACTTGTGAAGTTCTCAATGAGGTTGACTTCAAATGTTTGATCCTCAACATCACGGAGTTGCTTCCTACCCAAAGGTTAACCTCATGGACCCATTCCTACAACTGATAATGGCATTGGCAGTAGCAAAGAATGGTCGCCCTAGGATAACAAGAGTTTGAGCCCTAGGGTTGGACACCGGTTGTGTCTCTAGAACTATGAAATTGTTGGCCCAAGGTTACAATCAAACCATGTTTAGTGTATTTTGATGATTACAAAACATATTAGTTATTTGTACTAATATAAATGTTGTTTAAGTGTGTTTCAGGTTTATATATTAAAGAGATGAATTCTTCCCTAAAGGAAGGTACATTGGACTCAAGACAAAGTCAAATTGGGCTCAAAGTACAATATTGAAGATCAAGTGAAGATAGCCCATCTTGAAGTCTTGAAGACCTAGAAGTTTGTAAGTTTAGTTTGTTAAAGATTGAATATGTGAAATTTGGCTCTAGGATTTGCACACACATTTGTTTTGTATGTTTCCTTTGTTTTTGAAAATGTTTATTTCTAAGTTTATGCCTTAGTTTATACATACATGTACTCAAAGCTTCATATCTTCAAAAACTTGTTTAAAACATATGATATAACTATTTTCTGCATAACACTTAGCTTCAGATTTTTTAAAAGAATTTTTACAAATTTTCTATCTCAAAAATCTGCCCAGAATCCTATTTCAGGCAGACCGGTCGACCGGCAGTCGACCGGCTGCTGTGTCCGGACATGCACAGGTTGTGCATGTCTGTCGGTCGACCGGACCAACAGACCGGTCGACCGAAAAGAGTTGTTTACTCTCTGTATCTTTTCGGTCGACTGGGTCGGTCGACCGATAGAAGGAAACTGTGTTTTCTTTCTTGATCGGTCGACTGGCAGTCGACGAAGTTCCAATGACTCTTTTGCCAGCAGGGACCCGGTCGACCGGCAGTCGACCGGTAGGCCTGCAACAAGCCATAACGGCTCTTTCTTCTTTTGGAATTTCTGAAAAACTGTTTTGGTTTTCTCTTTAACAGAGTTTTTAGGAGTTGTTGGGACTCTTTTTCTGATCAAATTAGCTGGAAAAATCAGAGTTTTTAACCTATTCTCTCCTATAAATAGTGGGGAATAGGCCTTAGTTATTTACCAAGAAAAATACAAGTTTTCATTGTTTTCAAGTGAAAGAGAAAAATAGTTTAAAGCTTTCATTTCCATTCTTTCAAATTGGTTTTTCAGTTGTTGTTTGATCTCTAATATCACTCTACAACTGAAGCTTTTCTCACCACACTTCATAGAGCCAAAATTTCATATTCTTTCTATAAGTGAAGTTGTAAAAGAGTGAGAGTGTTTGTAAAAGAGTGTTGTGGTCTAGTTAAAGATCACTATTTGTAATCCTTGTTCTTGTGGAGACAAGCTCCTCGGTGGAGTTCTTTGTAAGGTGAAGCTACGGGCTTGAGGTCTTTGGAGGCCTAACTTGTACGGGATCCTAAGGGGATAGTGGAAACCCTTCACGGAGGTGAAGGCGGGGACTAGAGCAACGGGCTCGAACCTCGAAACAAATCATCCTCGTTTGCGATTGCCTTTGCGTTCTTCTTGCTTTCAATTTCTCTGTTTTATATTGCCTTGAATTATTTGCTTGAGTAACTAACCCTCTACTTGTGGAATCTTGTGTTGCTATACTTGTTGTGTTACATTGTGAGCCTTTCATTTTCATCATCATACTTGGCATTGATCAATCACACCTCAATACAACACGGTTGCATTGCGCACCTCTAACCCATTTAAGGGGAATTGGGAGGAAGGAGTTCAGAACCTCGCAAGGGGTATTCGGCTCTTAGTCGTGTTTTTGAGAGATTGTTGCATCACTCATTTCATAAGTTTAAAAAGATCATTAGATTAGCAATTACACCTATTCACCCCCCTCTAGGTGTATTTCAATTGGTATCAGAGCTTGGACTCTAGGATTTGGCTTAACAACCTTAGAGAGATCCTCATATTGCTAATCATTTCATTCATTTCCACATAGTAAACATGGCCGATGGTATTAAGACACCCCCTAAGTTTGATGGACTTAACTTTCCCATATGGAAGGTTAAGATGACCGTTTTCTTGCAATCTCTAGGTAGCCGAGTTGCAAAGGCCGTGACTAAACAATTTAGTACCCCGATGGTGATGAATCTACTTGGTCCAAAATTGAGACCAAGGAGTTTGATGCCAATGCTAGGGCTCATTATGCACTCCTACAAGCCCTCAATGATGATGACATAGCTAGAGTCATCCATTGCAAATCCGCCTATGAGATTTGGACCCATTTGCTAGTAACACATGAGGGGACATCACAAGTGAAGAGGGCCAAGATAGACCTTCTTCGGTCCCAATATGAAAATTTTAGCATGCAAGAACATGAAACCATAGATGATATGGTTACTAAATTTACTAAGATTACTAATGGGCTTTCTTCTCTAGGTGAAGACATCAACAACGACCAAAGGGTGAGAAAGATCATCCGGGCTCTTCCTCCATCATGGGAAGTGAAAGCTACAACATTGAAGGAACTCAATGATAAAGATGAGATTGAGCTCATCGGACTCATTGGGAATTTAAAAACCCATGAGATGGAGAGGAAGGCAAGGGAGGACATGGCACCCTCCAAGAAGAAGACTATTGCCTTCAAAAGTCATGCTACTTACTCCGACGAAGATGATGAAGAAGAAGATGACGAGGAGCTCTCACTTCTAGTCAAAAACGTCCGGAGGATGTACAACAAGGCAAAGTTCCAAGGACGGAGGAGATGGCAAGGAGGCAAGGAAGAAAGGAAGATCATTTGCTTTAATTGCCAAAAGCCGGGACACATAGTAGCGGAGTGTCCGGACCAAGTAAAGCCATCTTCATCCAAGAAGCCATACAAGAAGAAGGCTATGAAAGCAACATGGGATGACGAAAGTGAATCCGAGGAGGAGATCGACACCGCCAATATGTGCTTCATGGCAAATGAGAGCACAAGCAAGGTAACCCCCTCAACTCCTTTTGATGAAGATTTATCCATGGATGAGTTAAGTGAAGCATTTATAGAACTTTCTCAAAATTATGACTTCATGAAGAAAAAGTACTTGAAAATGAAAAAGGATAATGAATCTTTGAGTATTCAAGTGTTAAATCTTTCTAAAGAAAATAATGACTTGCATTCTTCTTTAGTTTCCACTAAAAATGATTTTGAAAAATAAAGATTGCTTGTAAAGGAAAGACCCCATTTGTAGATTCTAATGAGATTGCCATGCTTAAGGAAAGATTAGACTCATTAGATGTTGTTTGAAAAAGTGTAGTGAGTTTGATAAGAAGAAAATGGAGAATATGTTTCCTAAGAAACAAGCTCCTAAGAAAATGTTCATCATGCTCATGCTCATGTACATGCTACACAACCTATGCATCATGGTAAACCCCCAAAGCATGCTCACACTTCACATACACACCATGCATTTATGTATAGAAAAGTGTACACATGTTCACATTGTGGACGGAAAGGACACTTAGCTAATTTTGCTATGATAGACTAAGTGCATCATCTCATAATGTTTGGGTTCGTAACACTAACTTTCAAGGACCCAAGAAAGTTTGGGTACCAAAGTCAACAATTGTTTTAAATGATATAGGTACTTTCCAAAGCCCAACGACGTAGAGGTTTGTGGTATCTTGATAGCGGTTGCTCAAGGCACATGACTTGGGACATCAACAACTTTGCAACCCTATCAAGATATCATGAAGGTGGCACCGTCACCTTCGGAGATGACGCCAAGGGTAAAATCATTGGTATTGGTAATGTAAAGCTTGGCACTTCTCCTTTAATTGAAAATGTAGTTTTAGTAGACGGGCTCAAGCATAATCTCTTGAGCATTAGTCAATTATGTGATAAAGGATTTAATGTTATTTTTGATGATATTGCTTGTAAAATAGTTGACAAAAATTCTAATGTTTGTATATTTCCGGTTTTCGTGAAAGTAATGTATATATGATAGATATGCTAAATATGTCTTGTAATATAACATGTTTAAAAGCCCTCGATGACGACTCTGGTTATGGCATAGGAGATTAGGCCACGTTTCATTTGATCATATTTCTAGGCTTAACTCTAAGGAAATGGTGAAGGGTATTCCTTCATTGAACTTTGAAAAGGACCGAGTTTGTGACGCATGTCAATTTGGGAAACAAACTAAATCCTCATTCAAATCAATTAAGGATATCATGTCATCACGTCCATTGGAGCTAATCCACATGGATTTATTTGGCCCTACACAAACCAAAAGTTTAAGTGGGAGTAGATTTGCTTATGTTTTAGTAGATGATTTTTCGCGTTTTACTTGGGTTTATTTTCTTGAACACAAAAGTCAAACCTTTTCACATTTTCAAGCCTTTAAGAAAAGAGTTGAAAAGGAAAATGACTCCTCAATAATTAAAATAAGAAGTGATAGAGGAGGTGAGTTCATTAACCTTCCCTTTACACTTTTTGTGAGGAACATGGAATAAAACATGAACTTTCTTGTCCTAGAACTCCACAACAAAATGGAGTAGTTGAGCGGAAAAATCGTACTTTACAAGAGATGGCTAGGACAATGTTAAATGAATATGGTCTACCACATTATTTGTGGGCCGAGGCCGTTCATACTTCATGTTACATTGCAAATCGTGTTTTCCTATGTAAAAATACTACTAAGACTTCTTATGAGATGTATTTTCTAGAAAACCTAATGTTTCTTATTTCAAAGTGTTTGGTTGCAAATGTTTTGTTTTAAATACAAATATTAATTTGGGAAAATTTGATGCTAGATCATATGAGGCTATTTTTGTAGGTTACTCAAATACTAGTAAGGCTTATAGAGTCTTCAATAGGTCAACTTTGACTATTGAGGAATCTATTCATGTTAAATTTGAGGAATCTAACAAGTTTGTTAAGAATTGTGTAGAAATTGATGCTTTAGATGAAGGGTTGGAGAAAGTGACCTTGGAGGATGCTTCTACCATGGGAGACAAGCCAAAGGATGGTGATGGAAGTGAAGCCAAAGTGGAAGAGGCTCAAGGAAATGAACATCAAGCAAATGAAGAGGAGCCCTCTCAACCACTACCAAAGGATTGGAGATTCAATCCTCATCATCCCAAGGACCTCGTCATAGGTGAAGTATCAAAAGGGGTAACCACTCGCTCTAAGATTCAAGATTTTTGTGGTAATTTTGCTTTTATTTCACACATAGAACCTAAAAATGTCCTCGAGGCCGAGGCCGATTCATATGGTTGCTTGCTATGCAAGAGGAGCTCAATCAATTTGAGCGCAACCAAGTATGGCATCTTGTTCCTAGGCCCCAAGATAGACCAACTATTGGTACTAAATAGATCTTTAAGAACAAGTTGGATGAATCGGGTAATGTAGTTAGAAACAAGGCTAGGTTAGTTGCCCAGGTTACACTCAAATCGAGGGAATCGATTTTGAAGAAACCTTTGCACCCGTAGCACGGCTCGAAGCCATACGGATGACCTTAGCATATGCCTCATTTAAAGATTTTAAGTTATTTCAAATGGATGTAAAGAGTGCTTTTCTTAAAGGTTATATTGATGAGGAGGTGTATGTTGAACAACCCCCCGGGTTTGTTGATCCTACACACCCTAATTATGTTTATAAATTAGATAAAGCACTATAGGTTTGAAACAAGCCCCTAGGGCTTGGTATGAAAGATTGTCTTCATTTTTGCTTTCAAATGATTTTAAGAAAGGAAAAGTTGATAAAAACATTATTTACCAAACATATAGATCAAGATATCCTCATAGTTCAAATTTATGTTGATGACATTATTTTGGATCTACTAATGTTTCACTTTGCAAGAATTTTGAGTCATGCATGAAAAAGGAATTCGAGATGTCTATGATGGGGGAGCTCAACTTCTTCCTTGGACTTCAAATCAAGCAACGTAGTGATGGGACATTCATCAACCAAGCCAAGTACACCAAAGAACTCATCAAGAGGTTCGGGCTTGAAGGATCCAAAGTAGCAAAGACTCCTATGGCAACCACTACGAAACTTGACAAGGACGAACAAGGTAAGGAAGTAGACATCAAATTATTTCGTAGCATGATTGGTAGTTTACTCTATCTTACGGCTAGTAGGCCGGATATAATGTTTTCCGTATGTTATGTGCACGTTTTCAATCATGTCCTAAGGAATCACACTTAATAGCGGTAAAACGCATAATTAGGTATCTTAGGGGCACAATTGATTTAGGTTTGTGGTATCCGAAAACTAACCAATTTACCATGACTAGTTATTCGGATGCCGACTATGCCGGTTGTAGGGTAGATAGGAAGAGCACAAGTGGCACTTGCCAATTCTTGGGCAATTGTCTTGTGTCTTGGTCTTCCAAGAAGCAAAATAGTGTAGCCCTTTCAACCGCCGAGGCGGAGTATGTAGCAGCCGGAGCTTGTTGTGCACAAGTACTCTGGATGAAACATACTCTTCTCGATTTTGATTTACATTTTGATCATGTTAAGATTTATTGTGATAATACTAGTGCTATTCACATGACCAAAATGCTAATCAACATAGTAAAACCAAACATATAGACATTAGATATCATTTTCTTAGAGATCACTTTGAAAAAGGTGACATTGATATCGATTTTGTTTCCACAGATTTTCAACTTGCAGATATTTTCACAAAACCTTTAGATTATGCAAGATTTTCATTTATTTGTGGTGAATGAATGTATGTAAGATTGATACTTAAAATATCTTAGTTTGTTTTGTTTTGATTTCTAATATGTTTGTTTTGTTTTGTCTTAAAATTTTTTTTAACCCTTTTTGATGTATGACAAAAAGGGGGAGAAAATATATGGAGAAAATATATGTTGTTTGTTTTAAATTTTGTTTGTTTTTTTGTTATTCCTTATGATAGTTTATTTTTGGTGATGATATTTTCAATGCTTTATGTATGCTTACATAGTTGTTCATATTCATGTTAAATACATAGCATTGTTTAAGGGGGAGCTTTCCAAGCTCTTTCCTCCTTTATTTGTTTAATAACTCATATGTTTTGTCATCATCAAAAAGGGGGAGATTGTTGGCCCAAGGTTACAATCAACCCATGTTTAGTGTATTTTGATGATTACAAAACATATTAGTTATTTGTACTAATATAAATGGTTGTTTAAGTGTGTTTCAGGTTTATATATTAAAGAGATGAATTCTTCCCTAAAGGAAGGTACATTGGACTCAAGACAAGTCAAATTGGGCTCAAAGTACAATATTGAAGATCAAGTGAAGATAGCCCATCTTGAAGTCTTGAAGACCTAGAAGTTTGTAAGTTTAGTTTGTTAAAGATTGAATATGTGAAATTTGGCTCTAGGATTTGCACACACATTTGTTTTGTATGTTTCCTTTGTTTTTGAAAATGTTTATTTCTAAGTTTATGCCTTAGTTTATACATACATGTACTCAAAGCTTCATATCTTCAAAAACTTGTTTAAAACATGATATAAACTATTTTCTGCATAACACTTAGCTTCAGATTTTTTAAAAGAATTTTTACAAAATTTTCTATCTCAAAAATCTGCCCAGAATCCTATTTCAGGCAGACCGGTCGACCGGCAGTCGACCGGCTGCTGTGTCCGGACATGCACAGGTTGTGCATGTCTGTCGGTCGACCGGACCAACAGACCGGTCGACCGAAAAGAGTTGTTTACTCTCTGTATCTTTTCGGTCGACTGGGTCGGTCGACCGATAGAAGGAAACTGTGTTTCCTTTCTTGGATCGGTCGACTGGCAGTCGACCGAAGTTCCAACGGCTCTTTTGCCAGCAGGGACCCGGTCGACCGGCAGTCGACCGGTAGGCCTGCAACAAGCCATAACGGCTCTTTCTTCTTTTGGAATTTCTAAAAAACTGTTTTTGGTTTTCTCTTTAACAGAGTTTTTAGGAGTTGTTGGGACTCTTTTTCTGATCAAATTAGCTGGAAAAATCAGAGTTTTTAACCTATTCTCTCCCTATAAATAGTGGGGAATAGGCCTTAGTTATTTACCAAGAAAAATACAAGTTTTCATTGTTTTCAAGTGAAAGAGAAAAATAGTTTAAAGCTTTCATTTCCATTCTTTCAAATTGGTTTTTCAGTTGTTGTTTGATCTCTAATATCACTCTACAACTGAAGCTTTTCTCACCACACTTCATAGAGCCAAAAATTTCATATTCTTTCTATAAGTGAAGTTGTAAAAGAGTGAGAGTGTTTGTAAAAGAGTGTTGTGGTCTAGTTAAAGATCACTATTTGTAATCCTTGTTCTTGTGGAGACAAGCTCCTCGGTGGAGTTTCTTTGTAAGGTGAAGCTACGGGCTTGAGGTCTTTGGAGGCCTAACTTGTACGGGATCCTAAGGGGATAGTGGAAACCCTTCACGGAGGTGAAGGCGGGGACTAGAGCAACGGGCTCGAACCTCGAAACAAATCATTCTCGTTTGCGATTGCCTTTGCGTTCTTCTTGCTTTCAATTCTCTTGTTTTATATTGCCTTGAATTATTTGCTTGAGTAACTAACCCTCTACTTGTGGAATCTTGTGTTGCTATACTTGTTGTGTTACATTGTGAGCCTTTCATTTTCATCATCATACTTGGCATTGATCAATCACACCTCAATACAACACGGTTGCATTGCGCACCTCTAACCCATTTAAGGGGAATTGGGAGGAAGGAGTTCAGAACCTCGCAAGGGGTATTCGGCTCTTAGTCGTGTTTTTGAGAGATTGTTGCATCACTCATTTCATAAGTTTAAAAAGATCATTAGATTAGCAATTACACCTATTCACCCCCCCCTCTAGGTGTATTTCAAAATTAACAGGGTAGATAAACTCTCCGACCCGGATAAGGACATCATTAATTTCTCCATTGGGAACCTTCACTAAACGGTTAGCCAGTTGGATAGTGACTCGAATTGGACTAAGATCCCCAACCCGAGTTGTTAATAAACTGAGAATGGGAGCAAGTTGATACTTGCTCCTAAGTCAAGAAGTGCACGACTAATATCGGCTTTTCCTATGGTGCAGGCAATTGTGGGACAACCCGGATCCTTGTACTTGACAGGGATCGAACCCGACAGTAGCTCACTAATGTTAGAAAAGACTTTCTTGGGTACATTAGTCTTTCTCTTCTTAATGCACATGTACTTAAGAAATTTTGCATAAGATGGGACTTACTAGATGGCATCAAGAAGTGGCACATTTGTCTTCACTTGATTGCAGATCTCAATTATCTTATCCATGTGTGGATTTTGCCTGTTATTTTTAGCCTATTAGGAAATGATACTATAGGTTGGTGCACCTGACTGGTTGACTTATCCGTTTCAGATTCATCAGATTTGGAAGGATTGGGTCTAGATGAGATGGATGCTAGAGTGTAGTTGTGCTGAATGGGGTTGGATGATATTGACACTTGATTATCAACTTTCTTTCCCAACCTCAATGTATGAACAATATTACATTGATTCAATGACTGATCCTCAGCCAAATGAGCTTGTTGAGAATTCCTGGGATTCATTATTTGCTGACTGGGCAAGGTACCCTTTTGCCTCTCATTCTGTGAATTGGCTAATTGGCTCATTTGAACTCTAGCCTTTATATAGTTTGCATGAGAAAATCTTAGCTCTTCATGTACCTTTCTATGTTTCTCTCAAAATCAGTCATTCTCCTTTCTAGTTGAGGATTCTAGAAGGAAGATTGTGGAGCTTGGTTGGGAAAGTTTGTTGATAGTTTGAGAAATTGGGTGGATGGTTGGGAGAATTATGATGGTAATTAGAAAAGTTGGTTGATGATTGGAAGAATTATTGGAATGATAGAAGTGGCTAGCATGGTTTGACCATGAGTTGTCATTGTTATTTTTGGCTCCATGAGAAATTCGGGTGATTTCTCCAGCCAGAATTGTATGTTGGTGCGTAAGGATTATTGTTCGACCTTGAAAAGGCCGCATTCATCGGTTCAGGATATTGTTGCTGAGCTTGAAACACAGGACACTCCTCAAACACATAATTCATGGCTTGATAGTAAGTACAACTCAGAGTTGAAAATTAGTTTGGGCTGACTTGATTGATTAGACTTGATTCCTTAGTTTCTAAAACTTTCAGTCTTCTTGCTAGGTTAGCTAATTTAGCCTCGTTAGCTATGGATGATTCAATAGAATGGAGACCTCCTTTTGAAGAGATGGAGTTTGAATTCCTAGAGTTTTCACTAGTTGGTTCCTATTGGATGGTTTTTTCAGCTAGATCCTCATATAAATCTCATCCTTCATTCTCATCTTTCTGCAAGAATCTCCCTTGGCACATGGTTTCTAAGAGGGTCTTAGTTGAGTAGTCTAAACTGTCCTAAAGAATTTGACATTGTCGCTATTTCTCTATTCCATGATAAGGACATTGGACAAGGAAGTCTTTGAAGCATTCAAAATACCTCCAAAATGGTTCACTAGGTTCTTACTTGAACTGCATGATGTTTTTCCTAACGAGAGCGGTCTTATAAATTGGATAGAATTTCTTCAAGAAGATCTTGATGAAACCATCTCAGGATGTGATAGAGCCTGCCGCTAAGCTATAAAGTCATTTCTTGGCTAAGTCCTTAAGAGCAAATAGACAAATCTCAACCTAATAACATCATCTACAAGGTGTGGGATTTTCATCATTAAGCATACTTCCTCAAACTCTCTAATAAAGAAATAAGCATCTTCAGACTCTAAGACATGAAACTTGGAAAGTGTGTTGATGAACTGACGCTTGAGCTCAAAATTTTATTCACCAGCCGATGGAAGTTGGATGCAAGATGGAAGTGTAGCTCTAATGGGATAGAACCTATCCTGCAAAGATGTCGATTGAGCCATAACTGGATTTGGTCTTGGTTCAAACTTGGGAGGTGATGTGTTTTTAGTTAACCTAGATGAATTAGGGTCTCTTAACCACACTTGCATACATAAATGCTTCCACAAACAAGTTTACCAATAGTCAATAAGAGAAAAGCCTAGTCTACGGTAACCTTGACCTAAACAACTCCTAACTAGTTGATTGTCCACAGGAGGTATAATGCAGACTTTGACCACAAGCTAATCAGCCTGGTCAGGATAAGATTGGTGGGAGGTATTCGCGCAAAAGCAACGGGCCTAATTAAGCCAAACCACCAGCCTTCGGGGTTTCGCCCCCCAATCCCTGTTCTTAGACACTGATTTGGTAGGAGTCAAATTCTAACACCTTCTCCCTTAGGATAATCTCCTAATGAGTTGAATGTCCCTAAGGCCAACGTCTATCAGATTTTAAATTAGGCTCAGACTGTGCATTCTTGGAGATGATTTGTGGGCTAAGAAAGGGTAATGACTTCCTCACCTTATCTTGATTTGAGTTTTGCCCTTAAGATTTATTGTGCAAACTGTACAAAATATAGAAAAGAAACATTCATAAGCAAATATCACCCAAGAATGTTTCCTAAACTATATGCTATGCATACCTACCTTATCTGCAGCTATCTTCAACAGTAATTGTAAAATAAATGTAATTAGATAAATACCTAGAATGTAAGTTTAAACGTTTTTTAAGCAATTAGCAATCAATCAGATTACTGTTGTATTAAAAACATGAAGTGTGAATATCAGATATAGTAAAAATAACACACAAAAACTGTATTTTTATAAAGCAATATGTCCTGCAAAAAAGAGTTTTTAGTAGTCCAAAAATTTCAAACTTTTGCGCTGCAATTTCTTAAAATTTTGTTTCCTACTTTCAGAGTAGGGGCACAGAATAGCAAATCTTCTCCTGCAAAGCTTGAGTGCTAAATCTGATTCCTTAACATCCCTGAAACAAGACACCAAACTTGTTAGAAAATAATTACATCATTCCCTTCCCGGCAACGGCGCCAAAAAATGGTTACTAATGAAAGCAGTGAGAATTACCGTCTAACTTTGGGCTAACGGGTCGTGTCCACGAGGAGGAATGCGATGAAAGCTTTTTGATGTTTTGGTTTAAAAAGCAAAGCATGGTGTTGGTTTTTTTATTTTGAAAAAGAGAATGGAGAGTAAGGAAGTGATTAAAAGAAAAATTGAAAACTTAGGGAAGACTTTGAAAAAAGTGATCTTTAAAAAAAACTTGAAGATTGATTTGTTATTTTTATATAGAAAAAGATCTGGGCTCACTAATTTTCTATAACTACTTACTTATCTCAAGAATATTTTGGTGCATCACTTTTATCATAGGGAAAAATCTTTAGTTTCTTTTAATGTTCAAGTAAAACAAATAAGATGATTTTGGTTTAAATCTTAAGGCCTTTCTTAATACGTCATTAAAAATAGAATGTTAAACCATCAAGCGCGAAGAAGCTAGTATGAAATAAAAACAATTTAAAAATATTTGTGCTTTGAAAGTTCAAGTTTAAAGAAAAAAACATCCTCATGTACTTTCAAAAATAAAGTTTAACTCAGACATTATTATGATTCAAGAGAGTTGCTTTAATAAAAATCAATCAAGAAAAAGGAGGTAGAAGAGATTGATTAGTGAGCCCAGAAGATGATTTAGTTACTCATGACAAAAAGAAAATAAATAAGAGAATGAAAAGAAAACATAGACATACCGAATTGAGTCGAGTTGAATAAGCAAGTTGAATCTCCTTTGATTGTCACTTCAAGGATGAATTACACACTCAATTCCACTCCTCTATTTACTGGTCTAAACTGAAAAGTAAAGATGAGATACAACTTCTTAGAACTATCCAACAATACTCTTAAAACCCTAAAAATGAACAAGAATTCTAATCCTAGTCTTCGTTCCTCTCTTCCCTGTAGAATGCAATATTTATAAGGAAAAACTAAACGGGGGAGGGCGTACAAAGATAGAGCGAGCAAACGCTCCCCCAACTTCCTTAACAAAGCTACGGAAACGCGGCTTCGGCTGCGTTTTCGCGGCCTTGGCTGTGTTTCACGACCAGAGTGACACCAGTTGGTGGTACTCCCTGGTTTAGCGATTTGCTTTTATCTGGTTCTGGATTCCCATCTCAGCTCCTGGATTTGATGAAATGGCTTTTGATTTTTGGCTTTAACTAATTGATTTGAGAAGATTCATTTTAACCGGTTTTTAACCTCTCTGATTTGTCATGTTATGCCCTGATTTTCTGATTTTGAATTAATTCTGAATTAAATCAGAATTTGTTGGCTTTTGGGCTAGTTTCTCTTCCCTTTCCTTTAGCAATGGGCCTGCATTTTATAAAGAAAAATAAGACTTATTAATAGGATTTATTAGATAATAAACATGGTAATGTGACAATATATATGCAATATATGTGACTGGTCACCTGATTACACATGTTGACATTGCTACCATGATTATCACCGAGTTATTCCAGTGATCTAGGTGACTTGTACATTAAATGATCTTGATAATCTAAATAAGATGATCATTAAACAACTTACAATGGGATTGAAAAAATTAATGGAGGGATAATGTCTGTATTTTGGGTAGACCTAAGTATAGGTTGCGTAGCCGAAAGAGGGTTCCACAGCAAGGTTTCCGTGGGGTGACTGACACCCTAGTCCTATTCTTGTTCCTGTTATGCATGTTATACATGGGTAGACTACCTTGTGGTAGGACCTGCTTCAGCGCAGGACTCTGGGCCGTGGTCTAGGGTGGACCCACCTAAAATACAGACAATACTCCAACTGATCAGCTTCAATAACATAGGATCATGATTAACATGTGTACTTGGCGTAGTATGGGATGCGTCAATTGCAGGTGACAATTGGTGTTCGTTGACATAATTAATAATAAAACTGAATTCTTACATTGACATTACAACTGATTCTGACATGTACATGTATGTTACGATAGACATCTAATTATACTCATGACCTGATATACACTTGACTATAGCACCGACTGCCTTATTTACTATCTATTTACGTTATGCTTGTTATTTCAGTCTTATTTCAGCGTATATTTTCATTATCTGCACACATGTTGTATGCACGTGCACTTTCTCCTTTTATTCTTATACATTCACTAGGAGTTCTAACTTTCTGGATTTGCATATCCAGAACTATGGCTATCTATTGCTGATCAGGTATTTGGAGAGGATCACAGGCATCTTAAGGAACATAGAGTTCTCTCTATACGATTGCTGGTATTCTCACTTTCTTGTATTCCTGTCGTTATCTTTAATTCCCGATATATTGAACTCATTGCTTATTCTATTCTTTTACTTATCTGTTATCATGTGTGGTTATTTATATATTATATTACGGTGTTATCATGTCATCATAGTGATTATATAGCTTGTTTGGATTACTTTAGGCATAGCGTGTATACGTGAGGTATTCTCCTTGTGTGTATATATCGTCGACTCTCGTCGCACTCCGTTTTCACGTATTTGGGAAGCGAGGCGTGACAGATACTATTTGATCCTCATTCTGCAATGCACCTGTTTTGTTCTTCGATAATATGCATAGTATTTTCGTCTATCTATTCCATTTACCTTATAAGGTGTTCTCTGACTCTTTTCTATCTTTCTTTAATTATTTTATAATAGTTTTATTTCCAAAATTATTTAAGCACATATGGACTAGTTATCTATGTTGTATTAAAAATAAAGAAAATATATATTGAGATAAACTACCCAAAAAAAAAGGTGTGTATTAGTGCATAGCATTTAGTTGCAGGGTCTGTTTCTTTATTATTTCTTTGTCTTTTAATTTTATTATCTCTCTCATGCGCGCACACACAACATAACAAACAATTTTACATCAATCTTTGTATGTAAATGAAATGAATCTTTCTCTGTCATTCACATAATCCATGCCCAAATTGAATCATACCTTGAAGTTGACATGACACGGGATGCAGAAGCGAACAATGCAGGCTAGATCTCGTTATAGTGCCAACGAATCCTGGAGGTTACATTCAGGTAGGAATGCACTCAAATCCACGAGCATGACACTTGAATCTTCGAGAAAAAGATAACAATTCGAATCCACGAGCAATTCGAGAGATAAACTCAAATTTATTAATTAAAAGCTAATACAAAATAAAAAATACAATTGCCTTTTTATAGGCGTATAAAAGAGTGCTAATTATTTGGGAAATCTAAATTCAAAATAAAGAAAAATAAAATCAATCAGAATTCAATTTGGACCAAAAACAAATTCCTAACAAACTTAGAATTAGCTGATTCTCGTCTAGCGGTCGACACGGCGGTCGAGCGCTGGGTCTTTTTTACAATGTTGATCGATCGCCTGGCTAACCGGCTAAGAGATTGAATTTTCTGGTCTTAGTCTGTATTCTATCTGGTTAACTGGGCGACTGGCTCCTTCTTCTGCTCTCTGTTTTATCGCTAATCCGACCGATGTCTTTAGCCAGTTTCACGGTTGACCGAAATTTGAGCTTGGTCCTTGGTTGAGCCTCAATTTGTGGCTCTGCCTTCCTATATTAGTCCCTCCCTCTTCAAAAGGATTCATCTTCACGTTTCTACCAAATTAACTGCATAAAGATACAAGTGAAGACGTCTTTTCTCTTGTAGATCTTAGAATAGGTGAAATTGGCATCATGGCAACTATTTTGCCCTTCCAAATGAACATGTATATGTTCTTTTTTTCTTTGAATGTAGCGTCAACATCATGTTGCCACAGTCTTTCCAAAAGAATATGACATTTATCTATATTGACAATATCACAAGCAACGAACTCTTGATAGAAATTGCCAATGAAAATAAAAACATGACATAAATCTATTACCTTGGTATTAGGCCTTTCTTGATCCACCCAATGGCTTTGAGATGATGATGCAACTTCGTATTTAACTTCAAATAATTTACAAGTGCTCTAGATATAATGTTCTCGCAGCTTTCATTGTCAATGATAAAGTTGCATATCTTGTCCTTGACCGAACACCTTAATAACACCCCGATCTTGGAATATGTACCCCGATACGTGTCCTGATTTTTTGCCCATATTATTTCTTCTTTCTGCATTTATCAGTATTTGGCCCGTATTCTGTGGATTCAAGCCTAGCCTAAACCATGAACCTGAGCACAGCCAGAGCCCCGGCCCGTTTTCTTTTTCCTTTCTTTTTCCCTATTTTCCCTTTTTGTTTTCCCTTATTTCTTCCTTTTCCTTTCTTTCTTTCATTTCTTTTTCTTTTTCTTTTTCTTTTTCCTTTTTATTTTCCCTATCACCTCACCCATCCTCCTTCCCCATGCCAGCCGACCGACCCTTATCCCATCACCCTCATTTCCTTCACCTACCAACCTCCCCTCCCGTCACCATCATTTCCTTTCTCTCCATCCTTCTTTTCATCTCATTTTCTTTCTTTCTCTTCTCCTCTTCCCTCTCCCTCTCTTCCACCTGCAACCCATACAGCCATTGGCCGGCCCCACCTTCAGCCCGCAAGCCAGCCAGCTTTCTGGCGCACCTTCCTGGCCTAGCAACCCAACCAAACTCTCCCTCCCGCTCTCTCTTCCTCTCTCCAAATATCTTTTCCTTTCTCCACCACCTCTTACCCACCTCCCCCGGCCAACCCCAGCCACCGGCCACTAGGCCCAACTCTGGCAACCCCCTCTTTCCTTGTGCGCCACCACCTTCTTTCCCTCCTCTTCCTCCCACCACCAGCACAACAGCCATCCCCCTCCTTCACTCTCTCACCGTCTCTCTCTCTTTCTTCTCCTCGGTAACTTCAGCGCCGCTACCACTCGAACCCACCAGCCCTGGCTAAGCTCAGCCAAGCACCCCACCAACAGGTCGAGCACCTCCCCCGCCGCCACCAACACCCTTCTTTTCTTCCTCTTCTCTCTTTCCCCCTTATCTCCTCCACCTGCACCACCCCGATAGTGCAACCCCAAGCCCACCTCCTTCACCCTCCTTTGGTCGTGGTCAACCAAACCAGCAGGCCGCCAGCCACCCCAGCATAGCCACCTCCCTTCTTAATTGAGCCCTCTCCCCTCTCTCTTTCTCACTCTCTTTTCTGCTTTCTCTCTCTGATCACTATCTCTTTGTTCTCTCTCCTTCTCTCTCTCCTCTCTCTCCGTCTTCATTCTCTGCCTTTGTCACTCTCTCTACTTTTCTCTCTCTGTTCCCTCTCTTTTCTCTCTCATTCTCTCTGGTTTTCTCTCCCCCTTTCCTTCTCTCTTTATCTCATTTTTTATCTCTCATTCTCTTTCTGATCTCTTAATCTATTCTCTCTCACTCTGTCTCTCTCTGATTCTCTCTCACATTCTCTCTCTGGTTCTCTCCCTCACATTCTCTCTCAATTTCTCTCCCCTTCTCATGCGTAACGCACTAGCTCACCGGAGCTCTTCCGCTATCGAAGTCCATTAGAGCTCACCGTCGTGCCCCGGACATGCTTTGTTGGCCCAAAGGCCCATCACTCTAGTTCTAATGATGATTAACTCATGTAGTTATAGTACTAATGATCTTGTATTTATTTACTTTCAGATATTTGATCAAGATCTAATAAGTGTTTAGCTTCAATAAAGGATTTGAAGTCAAGTTTTGAAGTTAGCACATGTTGATTCAAGAGCTCGCGCATCAAAGATCGCATTAAGTACTCAAGAGGAGTCTAGCTCGTTGGATCAATGGTTTGGACAAAATCAGGTAGAAGAAGAAGATTTTCAAGAGAAGATTTTCAAGAAGACTTGTGCCTTATTTGTAAGTGTTAAAATTTATTTTTAGATAAAATGTAAATGATAGATTAGTTGGTGGATTGCACAAGTTCATACACACACATATGCACAATTTATATGTGTTTTCAGAAAATACCGTTTTGATTTTAAAGCTTCAAAATATACATGTGTTTTATTAAAACTATTTTAGAGCTTCTTGTCAAAAACATAGATATTTCATCTTATATGTGTAGCGGATCATATCCATACACGTTAAGCTTCAAAAGTGTTTAAAATATCTTGTTTTTGTATTTGGAGAAGTTTTGAAAAAATCGTTTTTCAATTTGGAGATTGTTTTTTAAAAATACGATTTTTGTTTAAAATCAAAATTTCTATATCACAAAAATAGTTCAAAATATTTGTAATATATTTTGATTTTTAAACAAACATGTTTGTATATCAAAGTACATCAATGAACTTATTTTTGTAGAATTTATGAGATTTTATTAAAAATAAAAAGATCAAGTTTTAATTCCTATAAGATGTTTGACCAGGCCTTCTGCCGGTCGACCGGACGGTCGACCGAGACAGAAGTCGGTCGACCGGACCGGTCGACAGATGTGCACAAACGTGCACAACCAGTTTGGCTGGAGGGCCGGTCGACCGACCCAGTCGACTGGCAGAGAGCTTTGCTCTTTGGATCCGGCCCCGGTCGACCGACAGTAGCGTCAGCTGCTGATTTGGCTCCAATGGTCATATTTTGGGAGCCTATAAATTAGGGTTCACTTGGACTGTTTTTCATAAGATTTTAAGTGGGTTTTCAGGCTAGTTTTTTCTACCTTACTAAGTGTTTATCTCCACTTATTTTAGAGCTAAAACCTCTATATTAAAAGGAGAGTTTTTCAAGAGTATTTTGAAAAAGAGATTTCTTGAGTTTTTCCTCTACCATTCTATCTTATTTTCTCACACATACTTGAGCTATCCATTACTATATCAATCCTCGAGAGATCTTTATTGTGAAAGTATTTGAGATGATCAAAGTGTTGAGATTACCAACGTATTTCTACCTTATATTTGAGGAGGCGAACTTGCGTGCTCGTGTTGTTTCGAATTCTTATGGGAGCTCGGTGTAGACGTGCGGCCTCGGCAAGCTAGTGTGCTTGCGTGTGTTGTTCTTGTGAGAACAAGAGAGGGACTAGTAAGTCAAAGGAGTTCTAGTGTGAATTTGTTGTAGGTGTTGCGATACTGAATGATCCGGTGGGATCGATTTTAGTGAAAATCCTTCATAGTGTTGAAGGCGGAGACGTAGAGCAAGGGTGCTCGAACCTTGAAATAAATCTTCCGTATTTGCGATTGCTCTCTATATCTCTCACTTGTTTTTATATCTTGCATGCTTACATTAATTATATCCTTATTTGCTTGATATATCTTGTGCCTTATTGTTATATGCTTGGGATTGTTTGCTCGCACTTGTATTCAACCAAGAGAGCCATAACGGCACCTCAACTCTTATCTAAGAGGAATCTTGAAGAGATAGTCCAGAGCCCTTCACTGAGAATTCGGCTACACTCTTGTATTATACTTAGTATGTTTAGCTTAATAAGTTTTAATTTGCATAAATAGTTTTAAGTTTTAATTAATAGTTTTTAATTCCACGTTATTCATCATTAGATTAGCTAGTCACCTATTCACCCCCCCTCTAGGTGAACTTCAATTGATATCAGAGCTTGGGGCTCTTGATTTGGGTCTAACAACCTAGAGTTAAAGATCCTGATTTTAGCTAATCATAATATTTGTTTACACACACATGGATTTCATAACACCTCCTATGTTTGACATTCTTAACATCCAAAATTGGAAAGTTAAGATGTCCATGTACCTCAAAGCCTTAAGTATTCATGTTTATCTTGCTATCATTAAGGATTCATATTTTAGTAATAGCAAGTACCTTGAGGCTAATGAAAAAGCCCTTCATGCTTTAAAGAGTACCCTAAATGATGAATATTTATTTGGGGTTGCTAATTTTGATTCGGCTTTTGTATTATGGAACACTATAGTCTCCCTTGACGAACAAAAGTAATACTATGCGAGAAGCGACTCAGATGATGGAAGTGGTGCTTCCAACATATGCTACATGGTCCAAGGGGATAACCCCCTTGAGGTAAACTCTGAATCCGAGTTAGAAGAAGATACTGACATGTCTTATGATGAGATTGCATCTTTTTGTCAAAAACTTCTTGAAAAGTATGATTCATTAAAAATTAATAACAATAAATTGAAAAAGGAAAACACTTCTTTGTTAAAAGAAAATGGCACTTTTAAAAATAAATTTTCATGTGTTTCAAAAGAAAATGAAGCTTTGAAAAGGAGAATATTTTCTTGTTTTCTAAATTAAATGATATTTGTGAAGAAAATCATTCTTTGAAGAATAAAATTAATTTGATAGAAAATGAAAAAGAAATTGCTTTGGAAGAAAACAACTCCTTGAAAAGAAAATTGTTTCATAAGAAAAGAAAAATATTTCTAAAAGAAAGCAGACTGTTGATTCTCATTCTTGTCATGCTCTTCATGCAACTATTGATGAAATGAGATTCAATTTTTGAAAATGTTTGAGCTCAACTTTGAGCAATTGTGCATTTAACCATTCTAAATTAGAAACCTTGTTTCAAAAGAAACAAGCTCCACATATTCATGCACATAACCCACGGTACGCATATGCACACTTTGCACATCATGATCACACTCATTCTCATGTGCATGCTAGAGTGTTCAATATACATATTGCGGCCGCAAAGGCCATTTAGCAAACTTTTGTTTTGATAAGATAAATTCTTTAAATTTTACAAATAAAAATATTTGGGTTCCTTATGATGCTAACCCCCATGACCCAAAAGAAAATGGGTACAAAATCCTCACCTTTTATATTTGATGTAGGTGTGGGCTCTCACATGACATGAGAGGTATGGTGCCCTGGTGGTGGATGCATATGGAGATAGATGGACATACCCTATTGATGCATCGCTATTAAAGAAGTTTGATGGGAGGACCACCATGTTTTGGAGACTTAGAAAATAGTGCATTTGGTTTGGTAACTATTTCTAAATCCCATTTACTTTACATATTTCTACATAGATAATTTTTAGCATTTTTTTATGATTATATTTTGGTTTTGAACTTCATGTGGTGAATACTTGTTTAAATGTAGTTTTCATTAAAATTTTTGTATATACTTAAGTAGTGAGTTACACTTGATTATTAGATGTTTATGCTTCATTGCCCATTTGTACTCATTACATGTACATGTATAACCTAGTTTTGATGATTCGTTCATTTATACATGTTTTTCCTATTCTTGAATCTGTTTTGCTTCATGTAAATGTAACTTTTGTCCAAAACTAATAAATATACATGTATACCCTTGAGTCACTTGCCTTCATGCAGATTACATTATGGACTCATTTTTATTTAAGATATGTATGTATACTTTTAGTTTTGATAAAACATACATATACCTAGAAGTTTGATTTTAATGAAAAAATAAATGTTTATGATTTTCATGTTTTTTTGATAAAAGAATTTCATGTTTATTTTGAGACTTATTGATTATTTTCATGTATATACTATTCACATGATTCTTGTGCACCCACGCATCATTTATTTTCATGACTTTATTTTCATGAGTTTTATTTGAGCTTTATTTTCGAGTGTCAATTTTTGTGTATTTAGTATATTTCATGAGATGGGTGACCATGCCTTGTATGCTCTAAATTCAAAATCTATTTAAACATGTGCATGAATAGGATGGGTAGTTATGAGTTATACATATGATCTTCATGATACTTCACTTTTGTATACTCATAATATTTTCTATATATGTATGCTTCAAACTATCAAATAATATCAATTTCAATTGATATTTTCTTTTTCATACATATATATGATTTGATTGTGCTTACAATATATTTATATGTTTAAAGCACAAATTATATTTATGCTAAACTTGACTAATTTTTTAATGTTAATTAGTATTTTAATGAGCTTATGCATTGTTTTCAATTGGAATTTAATTGTTATAAAAATATAGTTCATAGTTAACCTTTTAATTGGTATCAAAAATCTATAATGTTTCAACTTAAATTGGTATCAAAAATCTAAGATTGATATCTTAAAATTTTATTTATTTACAAGTGGTACCAAATTTTGTTTTAAGAAATTTCAAAATTTTGCTTTAAGTATTATCATAATTTTGTTTAAAAATGTTTTGTTATGTATTGCCTATATGCAAGGGGAGCTTAACATCTCTTCTATATATAGATTCATGTTGAGTGCATCTTATATTGAGGAGCTTGACATCTCTTCTTTATGTGGTACACGTGTGTAAGGGGAGCATAACATCTTCGCTTATACATTGTATATTATGCTTTATGTGAGTTAGAGTCTTGTCATCCCTTCTTCATGTAATGCATATATACAGGGGGAGCTAACTTCACGTCTCTCTTTTTATGAATGTATATTGCATATATATCTATATTGTCTGGTTGATTTTCGCCCCTTTGTTGATGATTTGACAAAAAGGGAGAAGAATTTTGAGAGTTTATATATGCATGTTTATTTTCCTATTTTTGCATATATGTTTTGTTTATGCAAAAAGGGGAGAAGAATTTGGTGAGTCTATGCTTGTCTATCTCCTTATTTATGCATATATGTTTGTTTAATTTTAAGCACTTCATTGAATATATTTACGTTTATTGTTATGCATGAGTTAAGGGGGAGCTTCTATGAAGTCTATCTTTAATCCATGTATATATAACTCCATGAGTTTTGTCATCATCAAAAAATGGGAGATTGTTGGCCCAAAGACCCATCACTCTAGTTTTGATGATGATTAACTCATGTAGTTATTGTACTAATGATCTTGTGTTTATTTACTCTCAAATATTTGATCAAGATCTTAGTAAGTGTTTAGCTTCAACAAAGGATTTAAAATCAAGTTTTGAAGTTAGTACGTGTTGATTTAAGAGCTCGCACATCAAAGATCGCATCAAGTACTCAAGAAGAGTCTAGCTCATTGGATCAAAGATTTGGACCAAGTCAAATAGAAGAAGAAGATTTTTAAGAGAAGATTTTCAAGAAGACTTGTGTCTTATTTGTAAGTGTTAAGATTTATTTTTAGATAAAATATAAAGGATAGACTAGTTGGTAGATTGCTCAAGTTCATATACAGACACACACAAAATTTATATGTGTTTTCAAAAAATACTGTTTTGATTTTTAAAGCTTCAAAATATACATGTGTTTTATCAAAACTATTTTAGAGCTTCTTATCAAAAACATAGATATTTCATCTCATATGTGTAGTGAATCATATCCATATACACTAAGCTTCAAAAGTATTTAAAATATCTTATTTTTGTATTTGGAGAAGTTTTGAAAAAATCGTTTTTCAATTTGGAGATTGTTTTTGAAAAATACAATTTTTATTTAAAGCCAAAATTTTTATATCACAAAATAGTTCAAAATGTTTGTAATATGTTTTGATTTTTAATCAAACATGTTTGTATATTAAAGTATATCAATCAACTTATTTTTGTAAAATTTATGAGAATTCATGGGATTTTATTAAAGATAAAAAGACCAAGTTTTAATTCCTATAAGATGTTTGACCAGGCCTTCTGTCAACCGGACGGTCGACTAAGATAGAAGTCGGTCGACCGATGTGCATAAACATGCACAACCAGTTTGGCTGGAGGATCGGTCAACCGACCCAGTCGACCGCCGAGAGCTCTGCTCTCTGGATCTGGCCCCGGTCGACCGGGCAGTTGACCTGCAGAGAGCTCTGCTTTCTGGATCTGGCCCCGGTCGACCAGTGGCACAACGGTCGAAAATCTGACCATTGGCCGGTCGACCAGGCGGTCGACCGACAGCAGCGTCAGCTGCTGATTTTGCCTCCAACGGTTATGTTTTGGGAGCCTATAAATTGGGGTTCCCTTGGACTATTTTTCATAAGATTTCAAGTGGGTTTTCAAGCTAGTTTTTTCTACCTTTTTAAATGTTTATCTCCACTTGTTTTAGAGCTAAAAC
Organism: Agave tequilana; assembly: GCA_038442645.1. Classification (NCBI taxonomy): domain Eukaryota; kingdom Viridiplantae; phylum Streptophyta; class Magnoliopsida; order Asparagales; family Asparagaceae; genus Agave; species Agave tequilana. Next base: position 29,691 of record JAVJIF010015748.1, read on the forward strand.
TTTCATATAAAAAGGAGAGTTTTTCCACAGTATTTTGTAAAAAGATTTCTTGAGTTTTTTTCTCCACCATTCTATCTTGTTTTCTCACACATACTTGAGCTATCCATTGCTATATCAATCCTCGAGGGATCTTTGTTGTGAGAGTGTTTGAAGTGATCAAAGTGTTTAGATCACCAAAGTATTTCTACCTTGTATTTGAGGAGGCGAACTTGCGGGTTCGTGTTGTTTCGAGTTCTTGTAGGAGCTCAGTGTAGAGGTGCGGCCTCGGCAAGCTAGTGTGCTTGTGTGTGTTGTTCTTGTGGGAACAAGAGAGAGACTAGTGAGTCCAAGGAGTTCTAGTGTGAATTCATTGTAAGTGTTGCGGCACCGAATGATCCGGTGTGATCGATTTTAGTAGAAATCCTTCATAATATTGAAGGCGGGGATATAAAGCAAGGGTGTTCGAACCTTGAAACAAATCTCTCGCGTTCGCGATTGCTCTCTCTATCTCTCACTCGTATTTATATTTTGCATGGTTACATTGCTTATATCCTTATTTGCTTGATATATCTTGTGTCTTATTGTTATATGCTTGGGATTGTTTGCTCGCACTTGTATTCAACCAAGAGAGCCATAACTGCACCTCAACTCTTATCTAAGAGGAATCTTGAGGAGATAGTTCAGAGCCCTTCACTGGGAATCCGGCTAAACTCTTGTGTTATACTTGGTATGTTTAGCTTAATAAGTTTTAATTTGCATAAATAGTTTTAAGTTTTAATTTGCAAAAATAGTTTTTAATTCCGTATTATTTATCATTAGATTAACTAGTCACCTATTCACCCTCCTCTAGGTGAACTTCATGCTTTAGGCGAGTACTCATTATATGTTACATGGGGATTGTAATTATGTATGCGAGTGCTTCATGTGTGTGTGTGTGTCTGTGTGTGTGTGCGCGCGCGCTTGTATTGGTTTTTGCAAGTACTCATTATGTGATCAGGAGTATGCTTGTATTTTGTGATCAAATGTTTGTAATTGTGTAGGCGTATGTTTGTAAATTTGTGGATGAATGCTTATACTCTTGTTTGGCCTTTGGGCTTGTACTCTTGTTTTGCCTTTGGGCTTACCCTTTGGACTTCATTTTAGCCTTCGGGCTTTACTCGACCTTCAAGCTTAGCCTCCGGACTCTCATCCGCCTTCGAGCGTAACCTTCAAGTTTTACAATCTCCGTCGAGTAGGCGAACTTAGCGCTCAATGCTTTTACCACTAGCTCCGTCGCGAGCGTAGCTTCACCGTGTGTGTTAGCAAAGTGTTCATACACATGCTTTGCCGTGAGCGCTAATGAGCATTCATATACCAGCTTCACTGCGAGCATTAGCTTCATCGTGCGGGCTAGTGCCTAGCGTTGCACGCTAGCTCCGCCATAATCTAGCTCCGTCGTGTGTTGAGAGTTTAGCTTCGCCCATGGCTTAGCTTCGTCGGACATGATCGCACTACGTTCCAGCTTCTCTAGCCATGTCTGGCTAATATATAGTATAATCTATTATTACTATTATTATAGTTGTGAAGAGTTTGAAATCATTCTTGTACGATTCTGGCATGATGTTGTAATCTTGTATGTACCTGTATTGTTGTACTTTACTGATATCCTGACATCTGACACCTGACAGATTAATTACCTGACAAATGATTATCAGCTTTACGAGGACTTGACACCAGCTATCATGTTATACACCCAGACATCATGTACTCCTATATCACACATGTTCCTCATATTATAATATTCATGTTAATTCCTGTAAACCGATCATCATGGACATAACTGTAATAATTAGACAACTTACACCGGGATGAGGGAACTAATAGAATCATTATGTGTATGTATTTATAATAGTCAAATATTGTGCAACTGAAACTTTGGGTCTATCTAAGTGTCACCAGATGTTCCGGTTGGAGTGTACTGGCACCCCTACTCCAATTCCATTCCTGTTCAAGGGCATACAAATAAGACGCTTACAGCTTAGCGGCTGGGTCTAGCTCAGTACCGGACGCTCCTAAGGCCATTGTCCCGGGTATGCATAGAACTTAATATAAATATGGTTTGTTGATACTCTCATCAGTTTTCAATAATAAAACTCATCTGATTCATAAGTGAATGTGTGTGTGCTAAAACACTGAGACATATACCAAAACATATGAAGCGAATGAGTCTTAATAATAATAATAACATAATAATCTGATTACATGTACCAAATTTTAATGTTGATTCCATGTTTTACTGTTTATTGTGTTTATTTTATGCTTATATGACTCGTGACACAGCACATTACCCAGTACATGATGCATTTAATAATCAAACGATGATGATATTAGGAACGTGCGTTATTTAGTCATTTTCTCGTTAAGATATTGGTACTCGTACATCATATTTGAATGAGTTTTGCTGGAGTACGAGCTCAAGTGGAAGTGTCAGTGGTATGGGATACTGGAAAGGAATGATTGAAATATTAGGCTCTACTGATTATTATTATTTTATAACACAAAATACAACTCGTTAATTTACTTGTGCATGACTTAACATTGTATTATAACCCCAATCCAGGTCGGTACGACTTGAGTTGGACACACTATTTTACTATGTATGATTGTCTGGACTCACCATTTCACTAAGGCATTATTGGCTGACACAATGCTTCTCACATATATGATTCTCTTGCTACTGTATTAATTTCCTGATCTTTTTGTTTACTGGCTTGTACTTACATGACTGATCCATGACACTTTGATCTATAAATGCGTGACTGCCTGTGCACGCCACTTGGTTTCATTTTGCTAAGTTGTTTCCTCACAACTTGGGGCCTGTATGTCCAGATCTTGAAGTTTGGACTGAAGCGGACCCTGCATCGGAAGACGAGGCATTTCTTGTGGAGCAAGCGGATCAATTGTAGTTCATTCCCGACCAACCCCCTTTTGACTAACTCGCGAGAATTTTTTTGCAGCTTGTGAGCATTTTCCTGTATTTTCTCGCTTTGTAAATCTTATTTTACACCTCTTGGTGGTGTAATATTCATGTAATATTGTGTCATAGTTTGTGATAGCTGAATACTTGTACTTTTCTATTGGAATGTTAATATTACGTACTTTCGTACTCTGACTCATGTACTCTACTGATACTTAGTATACATATGTGAGGGTTTTTCTATCCTGCTATGTATGTCATAGTAACGTCCCCATGTCTATTGGGGCGGGGTGTTACATGATGGTATTGAGCCTAGGTTCTGACCTTCGGTACAACCAGTCAGCAGATTAATGTGAGATTAATTTGCAACTGGCCCACACGAGTCATGGCTATATATTCCAATCACAAGTACGAAGTTATCCATTTCTTCCTTAAGATCCATTCCTTGAACCACGGAATCCTTCTGTCTTTCACTTTTCAGCTCCCCTTCGCCATCTTTTCAACCAATTTAGCATAGATTGACGGAGAGATTGTAATGGTCCTGGAACTTCTCGTGATGGTTCTAGCAGAGTGAATGACAACCTGATGGCGATAAACCTAGGCATGGTGGAAAGTTAACAACAGTCATAGGGAGGAGCAAGAGCTGGAGCAGGCCACAGGAGAAGCAAAGCATACAATCTGACCGTGAAAGAGGCCGATGCGTCAGACGAAGTAGTGGCAAGATGTTGTATCTGATATGTGTTTTCCATTGATTTGCAAAGGGGAAAACTTACAAAAAATGAGGAGAAGATTACCAGTAATTGAACAAAAAATGAAAAATTACAAGTAGAGCTTTCTTCTGAGATTTCTGGGAAAGAGTGTCAGTGGGAACCTGATCAATGCTCGACCACTTTGTCCCGTTGATGATGCGAGCGATCAATCTTCGAATGCTACTGCTTGAGAATTTCATCCCGCCTGGTTGCAGATATTCCTATCCTTATGAGACTAGAGAAGTGATTATCTGATTCTTGAAAGCGAGAGAGTAGATCTCTTATTAGCTTAAGCTTTGAAGCCACCAAAGAAGCTTATGCTATTCAAAAAGCTTCTTGGACTTGAATCCCTTCAAGACCCTGAGCCTAGCCTACTAGTGGGCTATTTATAGGCTCAATAGGGAGTTATGTGTCCCTTGATTGAGATCATGGGTGTAACTACCCATTAATTCCTCCCCTCCCCCCAAACTAACTTAGTGGGACGGTTACTCTCCTCAGGGGAGGCTAGCTTCCTCATGCAAGGCTAGCCAGTTGCAGGCGAAACTAGCATTCTCATGCAAGGCTAGCCAGTGGAGGCGAGACTTATCTCCTCAGACGAGGCTAGCCAATTGAATCGAAGCTAGCCTCTTCAGGCAATGTTAACCTCCTCATGTGAGGCTAACCAATTGAGATGGGGTTACCCTCCTTATGCAAGGCTAGTCAGTTGGAGGTGAGGCTAGCCTCCTCAGGCGAGGTTAACCTCCTTAGGCGAGGCTAGCCTCCTAAGGCGAGGCTGATCTTCAGCGGAGTTGTGCCAAGGTTCAGGAGAAGGTAAAAGTTAGCTCTCAGCAGAGCCGTGTAAAGCTTAAAGTGAAGCTAGAAGCAAACTCTCAGTAGAGTTGTGCTAAGCTTCAAGCGAAGCTAGGAGTTAGCCTTCTGCGTGGCTATGTAAAATTTCAGGCAAAGTTAACAGTTAGTTCTCTGCGGAGCTATGAAGAGCTTTAAGGCGAAGCTAGATAAACTTAGCCTCTCAGGCGAGGCTATCCCCTTGGGCTCATGCGAGGATAAGTGTTAAGCTAACTTAGTATTATAGGCCTGCTTACGTCTCTTTAAAGGCAACCTTGACATACTGTCTGCTTCACTGGATCAGTAAAGTCTAAATCGCAGCTTTGTCCCTCGAAAATGGATAGAAACTGGTCGTCAGTTTGTCTGCGACTTGATTTTTGTAAATGTTAACTGGTTAGACATCGTTTAAACCGGTTGAAGAGTTGTTGGTCGGGAGAAAACCGTGCACAAAATATGTCGTTTTGAAATCAAGAGTTAAAGTATGTGTGCTTTGGCTTCCTCGATACTTCCGTTATAACATAGAGGCTAAAACGAGTTGAATCCACAAAGACGGGAGGCGATAGAAGCTTTACCGGTTGATTCACATGTGTGTTAAAAGTTCTTCAATATTTTAAAGAATCAAAAGAAAAGAAAAGAAAGAATGAAAAGAGAAGTACGGTGAAATACGAAGAAGTGGGAAACATAGAAGAAATGGTATTTGTGGTTTTTGGGATATTTCTAAAACAAAGTGAAAAGATAAAGAAAACTCATGGCTACTACTACTAATGGCTCCACCAACATGCTAACCTCTTAGTGAAAGTTGCCTCACATGTATCATTGGCCATCACTAGTTCTTGGTTTAAGAGCATTTAAAAGCATGACCCATATGTCAACTTTCACATCCAAATTCAACCAACAAGTGCAAGCTACACTTAAATCATCAAAACACAATAAGAGTATGAATGAAATAAAGTAATGTTCGCTTGTTAGAGATTTAGATGTTAGAGTGTTAGATCCATCATCATGAGCCATCAATGGCTCCTGTAAGAGTAAGGCCAAGTAGAGACTATTAGCTTCAAGTGAATTATCAAATAAGAAGTTAGACTAGTTAGTAGTTAGTAGTTAGTTGCTATGAGAGAAAAGATTAGTTAAACATGTAAAAAGAGTTAAAGAGAAGAAAGCAAAGATAGGGCAAGAGAGCACCTTTCATAGATTGTCAAATTCTATTACAAGCACTCTTACTTCCGAACATGTACCACTCTCTCCCTATTACAAGATCTATAAGAAATGAAAAATACAAAGGAGAAAGAAGAACATTAACCTAAACTACCCTAAAATACAAAATGGAGATGAAAACTACCTTAAACTCTGCATATCTTGCTGAAGGAGAACCTCAGGGGTACTTATAGGCACCAGGGGAAGGGGCGCCGGGGGGCAAACTCTGGCCCAATGTATGGGCGTAGCCGCGCCCGTACTGTAGCAGAAACGCGGCAAGCTCTTCTAGAGCCTCGCACGGCGCTTCAGGACACGCGCTGTCCCATCTGTCCCGTCGCTGCAGGTCCCGGTTTCTAGAAATTGGCCCCCGGTTTTGATAAAAACAGCCATCTAAAGTCAATGACTATTCATGTAGGCTTTTAGTCACCAATTAAATGGTAATTTAGGGTCTTCTTCTTCATTGCACATCATGGACCTAGAAACATGCAAGAGAGGTATTATTAGCAGAATTTAATATTAAATAAATGTGAAGATGTGATATGAAATATGCAGTTTTAGAGACTAATCACACCCCCACGCTTATCTTTTGCTCGTTCTGAGAAAAATAAAAACTAAAAGAATTATTACACCACTTTCGCAGGTGACGCGATTGCACTGAGCATGTGCAACAAGCCGTTAAACCTCTAGGTTTCTCCTAGAGGAGTAATTTTGTCTCCTGAGGGTTTTCAGCAGATTACACCCACAAAATTCATAAAGAAAAAAAATCAAATGTTAGTATTTTGAAAACGCATTTTGAAATAGAGAAAAGTATTGAAGTATTTTTGCGAAAATATAAGTGATCCAAGGTCAGAGGTTAACCAGAAATGATTCTGCCTTAAACTAAGTCGAAATGCAAAATCTTATTATAAATTAAATGTAAGAATTTAAAACTGAATTGATTGTTTGATCTTTCATAAAACTCTTAAAAAATATGCACTTTGTGAAGAGTGAAATTTTTTTTTTTGGAATATCGACTCTAACTTTCATGTCATTTATTTAATATATTTTTTTCTTTTTCTTTTTTTTTTTTTGTCTTCCCTTAGTTTTCTTAGGCTTTCTTATTTACCCAGGTAGTGAGCCTTTAGCCGGTGACTCCCAAACCAGATGATCTTAGGGCACCAGATGAGAAAACACCCCTTGAACTTAAGGACTCGAGTAAACATGGCCACAAAACTAAAGGGGATTATTTTATTTTTATCCACCATGTTAGGTATAAATAATCATACTTCCTGAGGCATAATTACCCAACTTCAATAAGTAATTTTATCATCATTTTTTAATATATATTTTTTATAGCATTTTTATGACATTTTCAGTCTTTGTTTAAATCCCAAAAAAATGTGTAAATGTGAAGTGCATAAATCTAATACAAAAAATTTAAGATCAAATTATCTTTTCAATGTTACTTTCTTATCCTAAAATTTAAATAAGATCTATTATTTTGACTCAGTTTAAAATTTCATAATTTTAGGTCTTCTTAATTCTTAAGATAATCTTAATTTTCTTATAAATAAATCGAAACTATTTATCTTGTTTCAAAAAGTTTTGTAAAAAGAAAAAAGATTTTATGCAAAAGAAACTTTTTAAAAGTTCCTAAAAGAAAGTTTAAAAGAAAGAAAATTTAAAACTAACCTAGTTAGTAAACCCTCCCCCGCACTTATCTCATGCATTATCCTCAATGCATCGTGAATGTATATATACATGAAACAAATGAGAAGAGAAGGAAAATTACCACATGGTGGCGGCTCCGGTGGTGGTCTGATGGGGCCAAGCGTTGCTACCCAATCAGGATAATGTAGATCTTAAAGGAACCCACCAATGACCTCTCTAATATGACCCAATAAAATGTTGATTGAATGGATAGTCTTATTTAAAAAATTATCCCCATCTAATTTCTAATTTTCAAAAATAATTACTGAGTCATTTTTTTCAACAGTCTTGTCCAATAATGAAGTGTGATTTTGGAAGATAATTGATTTGAATTCAAATGGAACAGGAACAAAAACTGATACCAACCCGGGAAATTGACTCAGATCAAGTCGAGAGTCAATAATGAGAGTCGAAATTGGTTCAAAAATAGGGTCCAAACTAAAGAATTGATGTTCACACACTTTCCCCATCAATGAAGTGTGATCATAAGATATTGGTGATTCTATTTCACGATGTACTGGTACAGGATTCAATATTGACTCCAAATAACGAAAAAAATCTGGTAAGATACTGGGGTCATTATTGAATCAAAAGGTGAAATGGAATTACTCATATAAGGTTCAGCTCACATTCAGGTCCAAGTTTAATTTCAGAAAAAGAATAACTTGCTAAAATATCAAGGTGGTTCTCAAAATTTTGAGCAAGTTCAAAAGGATGTAAGGAAATTGAATCTTGATTCTCGTCCATAGAAGAATGTGAATGGGTGAAATGGTTGATTCAAATTCAGGAACGATGGGAATCAAAACTGGCTCAAGAGCGTTATTTAAAGGTAACACTACAGGAGTCGATATTGATTCAAGGATTAGACTCGAATCGCTAAATTGAAGCTCTGGTTCATATTCATCTTTAAGTTCAATTTCAGGAAATGGATAACTTACCAAACTATCAAGAGGTCGATGTTGGTTAAGTTCAGGTTGATATGATAAGCTGGATTTCCAAAATAACATGATTCGTAAGTCGTATGAACATTTGGTGGACATGGTAAGTCAACCGTATTCTGCATTATGCGCTCGGTCTCTTGCACGAATTCTATAGTTTTTTCCCACAATGATTTTCCTTTGAGTCGTTCTGAAAAAAACTACATGAATTTTGAAAATTTGGTGGACATGATAAGGCTACCATTTTTTTAAATTGTTTTTGGGCCTCTATCACTTCTTCCAAACTCCTTTTCAATGATAATTTTTCTTCAATTGGTGGTTCAGGAAAAGGAGTATATGAATCAAAATTGGGGAATGAATATTGTGAAAATTGTGGACAAGATGGATGAAAATTTGATTCGGGGGAGGTGAATCCCCATGAACTCTACGAAGAGTAAAAATTATTTTGATAATTATAGTCATAGGATTGGGAATATGGGTCATATTGAGTCGGATAATCCCAACTCGGTATATATGGTTGGTTCATGTTATACACAGCTGGGTTGGAGTTATCCGAGTCAAATGAGGTCGGGGTGAAATATGGATTCATGTTAGGATTGAAATAATTGTTGTTGTTGAAATCCATTTCACAATTTATAAAAAAGAAAACAAACAAACAAACAAACAAACAAACAAAAAAGAAAACAAGCCTATGCTAGGGTTGACTTAGACATAGACGACTCCTAACTTGTTAGACTGTTCACGGGGAGTATATTGTTAGAATCTGACCACGAGTTAATCAGCCAAGTAGGGGAAAGATCAGTGAGAGGTATCCGTGCCGGAGCAACGGGCCTAATTATGCCAAATCACTGCTCTTCGAGGTTTCGCCTCTCAATCCCTAACCTTAGACACTGATTTGACAAGAGACAACTTCTAACAACTTTTTCCTTAGGTTAATCTCTTAAATGTGTCCGAGATGTCCCTAGGGGTCAACATCTTGCAAATTTTATTTAGCCTTGGGTTGTAAGAGTGGGGAGGTGATTTATGGGCTAAGAGAGAGTAATGACTTCCCCACCTTATGTTGTATTGGGTTTTGCCCTTAAGTTCAATTTGTGCAATTGTGCAATATAGATAAGAATGAACACACAAAGAGAGTAAATCACCTACGTGTTTGTCCTATGCTATATACAATGCCATTTGTACACGTCCTATCAATATCACAACAACACAAAAATAAAATATAGTATATTGGAATGAAATTGACACGTGCCTAGATGCAAATGTCAAATCATTTTAAAACATCCAATTACCGTATTTTAATTATTAAAATTATTTACAGTGCACAGGTAATATAAATAAAAAGTAGCAGCAGAGTATAAGAATATAAAAGAATTTACCCAACCACACAAAACAAGTGTGGACTTCTGCAACGCTAACAAAGAAGAAAGGTTAACAAAAATGTGAAATCAAACCGTTTTCATCCCCGGCAACGGTGCCAAAATTTGGTCAGGGGAAAACCTGCACAAAATATGTCGCTTTAAAATCAAGAGTTAAAGTGTGTGTGTGTGTGTGTGTTTTGACTTCCTTGATACTTCTGTTATAGCATAGAGGCTAAAACGAGTCAAATCTATAAGAACGGGAGGCGATAGAAACTTTACCGATTGATTCACGTGTGTGTTAAAAGTTCTTCAATATTTTAAAGAATCAAAAGAAAGAAAAGAATGAATGAAAAGAGAAGTACAGTGAAACACAAAGAAGTGGGAAATATAAAAGAAATGGCATTTGTGATTTTTAGTATATTTCTGAAATAAAGTGAAAAGATAAAGAAAACTCATAGCTACTAACTACTAATGGTTCCACCAGCATGCTAACCTCTTGCGATAGTTGTCTCACATGTATCATTGGCCATCACTAGTGCTTGGTTCAAGAGCGTTTCAAAATATGACCCATATGTCAACTTTTACATCCAAGTTCAACCAACAAGTGCAAGCTACACTTAAATCATCAAAACCCAATAAGAGCAAGTATGAAATAAAGTAATATTAACTTGTTAGAGATTTAGATGTTAGAGTGTTAGATCCATCATCATGAGCCATCAATGGCTCTTACAAGAGCAAGGCTAAGTAGAGGCTATTAGATTCATGTGGATTATTAAATACGATTAGCTAAATATGTAAAAAGAGTTAGAGAGAAGAAAATAAAGATAGGGTAAGAGAGCACATTTCATAAATTGTCACTTTCTTGTAAAAACACCTAGAGGGGGGGTGAATAGGTGTAAGTGCTAATCTAAGAAACTAAATGCAAACTAAGTGCGCTAAATGCGGAAGCTAATGCAAATTATGCACAAACTAATACAATACAACAAGTGTAGCCGAATTCCCCTTGCGAGGCTCTGGACTAACTCCCCTTGATTCCCCTTGAAATGGGTTGAGGCGCTATGTGAAGCTCTTGTTGGATGAGTATAAGTTAGGCACACACACACAAGCAATCCAAGCAATATGAAATGCACACAATCAAGCCAAGCATATAAGAATGAATAGCAATATAAATAAATGCAAGGCAATATGAAATATGCTCAACACAAGCAAGTATATAATAAGTATGAAATGAATGATGCTTGTATGAAATGAATGATGATTGCACAAATTAAGGAGAGTAGAGTTGAGAGACAATAGGATCAAACGCAAACACACAAATTTGTTTCGAGGTTCGAGCACCTAGCTCTACATCCCCGCCTACACCACCGTGTAGGATTTCCACTATCTCAACTCCCACCGAGGGAACCTCTACCGAAGAGGATTTCTTACAACCCAAGGAGTACCGAACTCCTCTCTCAATACAAACCACAACACCTCACACTAGAGGTGTCAACCAACAACCACACCTCTACCTAAGAGGCTTACAAACACAATCCCAATCACCTCACACTTGAGGGATCCAAACCAATACCACTCCGATCACCTCTACCGAAGAGGGATTCACAAATAAAAGGAGGGTTACAACACAAGAGGTTTACAACAACAACCTCAAACACTTTCTTTTCTCTTTTTCCACAAAACAAGATCCTAATAGTTTAGGATAGAAGATATGGCTCAAGTGTGGAAACTATGTGTTTTGGAAAACAAGAACTCAAAGAAAAACACTTGGGAAATTTCTTGTAAAAGATAAAGAATGAAAGCCAATACAAAAATCCCAAATTCCAATTTCTTTGATTTTTCCAAAACCCAAAAACACAAAGAATAAATCTTGTTAGCACTTAAAACTCTTTTAAAACTCTTTTAATCACTTTAGAAAACTGGTATTTTTCTTCTTGAAAAACTTGGCCAAAATCCCCAAAGAGATGGGGTTTATATAGCCCCTATACAAAACTAGCCGTTAGGCTGATGTGGCAGTTCTGACAGCCACCGGTCGACCGGCCCGGTCGACCGCCAACGGTCAAATATGTGACCGTTGGGCACTAGCGGTCGACCGGCCCGGTCGACCGAAAAATCCCGAGAGCAGAGCTCTCACATCGGTCGACCGACCCGGTCGACCGGTTCTGTGCTTAACAGACGTGCACATCTGTGCACATCGGTCGACCGGATCGGTCGACGGCCCTTTGGTGCGGTCGACCGGCACGGTCGACCGACCAGCCTGTCAGCCCAAAACCAGGTCAGAAATTTAGGGAAAAATATTTTACAAAAATCTTTTATCATTTCTGAAAATTCCATAAAACTTGTTTTATCATTTTATGTTAAAACATAAACATGTGATAAAAATTTCAAGACAATATATCAACATATCAATTCATTTTTGTGTCTTGCAAATTTTATCAAAAACAAAACCTGTATTTTGTCAAACTTGATTTTCCAAAACATGAATAGGGATATCAAAATAAGTTTGTTTACCAAGTTAAAGCATGTATGTATAAATAGAAAACATCTACTATACATATACCATATGTAAACTTGTTTTGATCAACTATTCATAAAAACCAAATATCAAATCATAAAACGTGTGTGTTTTGTGTACTTGAGCATATCAACTATACTAAGCTTTACAAATGGATCTAAAACTCTATCTAAACTAGGATACCTAAGTCTTCTTGACGATCTTCATCTTCAAGTAGACTCGGTCCAAACTCCGTGATTCTCCAAGTGCAAAGGTATGATCTTTAAACTTTGGCATCGGAATCACCATGATAAGCTTCTAATCATCTTGTTGAAGCTAATCACCAGCTAATATCCTGTTAATGATCTGAAACTTAGAAACACAAGAATATTAGTAAACATAACTACATGAGTGTTGATCATCATCAAAACTAGAGTGGAAGGCCATTGGGCCAACAATCTCCCCCTTTTTGATGATGACAAAACTCATGGAGTTATATATGCATGGATTAAAGATAAGCTTCAAGGAAGCTCCCCCTTAACTCATGCATAGGGATAAACAATAAATATATGCAATGAATATTAAACATGAAACATGCATATGCATAAACAATAAATGGTTCTAGATATCAAATAGAATATTCAAAACAAAATAAGCTCTAGATACCAATTACAAAGCAAACTCTATAAATCAATTAAACTTAATATTCTTGAGATTCTTGAGATTAAAACATAATATATGCATAAACATAAGCATGCATATAAAACTTCATAAATACTTCTCCCCCTTTTTGTCAATCATCAACAAAGGGGTAATCAAAATCATAAATAAAACGAGGGGTAAAAATCTTTCTCCCCTTTTTGTCAATCAAAATAATACAAACAATGTTCTCCCCTTTTTTATCTAAAACAAAAACAAAGTCAATAAGGGGTGACTACAAACATGATAACAATTAAAAATATGTCAATGAAGCATCTTGATACCAATAAACAAAGATCAATAAATGTTATATGCTATATACATTCATGAAGAGGAAGACGCTAAGTTAGCTTCCCTACACATATGCATCACATGAAGAAGGGATGACAAGCCCCAATTCACATAACACATATTATGTAATGCATAAGAGGAGATGTGAAGCTCCCCCTACACACGTATATCATATAAAGAAGAGTTGTCAAGCTCCTCAATTTATAATATACTCAACATGATCTATATGTAAGAGAGATGTTAAGCTCTCCTTGCATATAAGAAATACAAATCAAAAACTTTGAATATTTTCTTTAAACAACATTTTGAGATACCAATTGTAATTAAACATAACAAATTACCAATTGTAAAACAACATAACAAATTTTGAATGTCTAAACACAAATTTTGATACCAATTGTAAGAATATATTTCATTTTGAAAACATATAATTTGATGTTGATATCATATGTTTAAAATAACAACTTTTAATCATAAAGAGTGGGAGTACAAATACCAATTGAAATACAAAATCAAATTTTCTCCCCCTTTATGAAAAACAAACTAAAGACATGCATAGTCTTGATAACAATTTAAAAGTAATCAATTTAAACAAAATTGAAACTCAAGCACTAGCATAAACACAAACATATATATGTATGAAAGATAGATACCAATAGAAATTGATATACTTGGAATTTAAAGCATACATACATACAAAACATATATGAGTATACAAGAAGATCAAAATGATACCAATGGAAAGAGTTCAATGATACCAATTGACATAACAATAAGTTCAAGTGTATACATCATATTATCTACCACCCAATCATAATTCAAGTTTTAAAGATTTTCAATTTAGGGCATACATGAACATGATCTCCCATCCTACCGCCCTTGAAGGTAGGGGTTTTCAAAGATAGATTTGTAAATGTAGTTTTGTTTGAAAATCACTACCAAATGAAGAATACCGCAACTAGTTAAATGAAAAAAATTTGTTAACTAGTGTGAAATCCTTCAAGTAAGGAATAAAACAAAATTGTTTTTCATAAACATGAAATTCACATCATATCAAACACTCAAGTTCAATTAGGCATAAATAGGACTCATGAAAAACAAAACATGAGCAAGCAATAGATGTGAGTGTACAAATAAAATATGAAGATCATAAATATGAAAATTAGGCAATAAACTCAATTATTCTTTAAAACAGGAAAATCATCAAAACTATCTAATCTTCAAGGCATATGTATGTCTAATACAAGCTAAAATATACATACATATCCAAAACTCAACGAGTCCACTAAATGTATATTCATGAAGGCACGTGGCTCAAAAGATGTATATGTATAAGATTAGTTTGAACTAGATAGACATATACATGAAGTTAAACATAAATACATGAAACATGAAAAACTAAATTTTCATCACAACAAATTTCATTTCAAGGTATATGTATGAATTGTCAAACATGAAGTATACATACATATCCCTAAACACAATTGAGTCCAAATATAGATTTGCATGAAAGGCAAATGACTCAAGGGGTATACATGTATATCTTAAAGTTTGGCAAAATACACATATACATGAAATGAAAACTCATAAAAACAAATATCAAAATGGAATACAAGTTTAAAATGTATGAATCATCAAAACTAGACTATACTAACACATGTAATGGGTTCAAATAAGCAATCAAGCTCAACATATATAGATTTATTTGTAGCCCACTCTATGTACAAGTATATAACTAGTCTTAATGAAAACAAACATCTAAACATATATTCAAAACATGAAGCATCAAAACAAATATAAAAGCCATCATGATAAAACTAAAACATGATTACTATGTAAATTCACATGTATTAGATTCATGATGTACATTATAGCTTAAATAAAAGTGAGAACACTAAATATGGGTTCATATAAGCATATGTGTCTCAAATACTATACATGTATGTCAAGGATCTAATAAACATGGAATGAACATACTAATCCATAGACATCAAAAACATGCTATAAACATTAAAACATGGAAAGCATGTAAACAATAAATGGGAGTAAAGGATTGTTACCAAAAACGAAGAAGCAACTCTCCTTGTCTCCAAAACATGGTGGTCATCTCCACCAAATCTTCCCTTGAAAGTGATGCATCCAATTTGATTTCCTTAAAGTCCGGAACGCATCCACTCCAAGGTGTCATCACTCTCACGTCATGTGAGAGCCCACACCTACATCAAAAATAATAGGAGGGGTGGTCTTTGGTACCCACATCTTGTTGGGTCCATGGGGGTTAGTCCCTTTCCTAACCCAAACAAATTTCTTTGCTAAATTAGTAGTATGTAATCTATCAAAACAAAATTTAGCAAGGTGGCCCTTACGTCCACAATGTGTACATGTGTACACATGAGCATACATGTGATGGGTGTGTCCGTGATGAGCATGTGTATGCCGTGGAGGGTGTGCATGCATAGAAGATGGAACTCGTTTCTTTCGAACCAAGGATTCCAAGCGTGTATGGTTCTTAGCACATTGGCTCATAGTGGAGCCCAAACAATCTACTCTCTTCTTTAGCATACAAATATTATCATTAATCTTAGAAGAAGAGGTACATGCATTAGGTAGTCTAGATGATGAGGCTACACTAGCATGGCAAACATGAGCATCAATCTTTTTATGCAAAACCTCATTTTTCTTCAAACAAGCATTTAATTCATTTGAAATGGAAATAATTTTATTTTTTAAATCAACATTCTCTTTTATAACAAAATCTACTTTTGAAGACAAACTTTCATTTTTCTTCAAAAGATTTTCACAATCATTTTTAGATTTTAAAACTTTATTTTCCTTAAGTGCAAGTTCTAATTGAGATCTCAATGAATCCCTTTCATTATAGACCTCAACCTTCTCTTGCAAAACAATATCAAGTCTAGAATGTAAACTCTTATTTTCTTTTTCAATTACTAGACTTTTCTTTTTCAACAAATTATATTTTTCTATTAATTTTTCACAAACAATAGAAAGTTCTTCATTTAAGGCATGGGGATCAACATAATCATTTGAAGAACTAGCACAATCATTACTATCTAGTTGAGATTCCGAATGTACCTCAAGGGAGTCATTCCCTTGGACCATATAGCATTGTTGTGGCTCGGATTCTCCGCTAGATTCCTCTTCTTGTTGGATTTGGACTTGAAACTTGGAGGTGTTGGTGGTTGTCAATTTGTTCCACACTACAAAAGCGGAATCAAAGTTAGAAACACATAAAAGATAATCTTTAGATAAAGTGCTTCTAATGGCCTCTAGGGCTTGTGCATTGGCCCCTATATGATTGCAATCACCAAGATAACATCTCTTGGTGGCGGCAAGGAAGACATGCAAACCTAGGGTCTTTAGGTACATGGACATCCTATACTTCCAAACATCAACGTTGGAAGGGTCAAAGCTAGGAGGGGTTATGAAGTCCATGGTAAACTATATATGAATGCGCAAACAAACAAATGCAAATGAGATTAGCAAGCAAATGGATCACTCCTAGGATGTTAAGCCTAAGTATCAGGAGCACTAGCTCTGATACCAATTGAAAAACACCTAGAGGGGGGGTGAATAGGTGTAAGTGCTAATCTAAGAAACTAAATGCAAACTAAGTGCGCTAAATGCGGAAGCTAATGCAAATTATGCACAAACTAATACAATACAACAAGTGTAGCCGAATTCCCCTTGCGAGGCTCTGGACTAACTCCCCTTGATTCCCCTTGAAATGGGTTGAGGCGCTATGTGAAGCTCTTGTTGGATGAGTATAAGTTAGGCACACACACACAAGCAATCCAAGCAATATGAAATGCACACAATCAAGCCAAGCATATAAGAATGAATAGCAATATAAATAAATGCAAGGCAATATGAAATATGCTCAACACAAGCAAGTATATAATAAGTATGAAATGAATGATGCTTGTATGAAATGAATGATGATTGCACAAATTAAGGAGAGTAGAGTTGAGAGACAATAGGATCAAACACAAACACACAAATTTGTTTCGAGGTTCGAGCACCTAGCTCTACATCCCCGCCTACACCACCGTGTAGGATTTCCACTATCTCAACTCCCACCGAGGGAACCTCTACCGAAGAGGATTTCTTACAACCCAAGGAGTACCGAACTCCTCTCTCAATACAAACCACAACACCTCACACTAGAGGTGTCAACCAACAACCACACCTCTACCTAAGAGGCTTACAAACACAATCCCAATCACCTCACACTTGAGGGATCCAAACCAATACCACTCCGATCACCTCTACCGAAGAGGGATTCACAAATAAAAGGAGGGTTACAACACAAGAGGTTTACAACAACAACCTCAAACACTTTCTTTTCTCTTTTTCCACAAAACAAGATCCTAATAGTTTAGGATAGAAGATATGGCTCAAGTGTGGAAACTATGTGTTTTGGAAAACAAGAACTCAAAGAAAAACACTTGGGAAATTTCTTGTAAAAGATAAAGAATGAAAGCCAATACAAAAATCCCAAATTCCAATTTCTTTGATTTTTCCAAACCCAAAAACACAAAGAATAAATCTTGTTAGCACTTAAAACTCTTTTAAAACTCTTTTAATCACTTTAGAAAACTGGTATTTTTCTTCTTGAAAAACTTGGCCAAAATCCCCAAAGAGATGGGGTTTATATAGCCCCTATACAAAACTAGCCGTTAGGCTGATGTGGCAGTTCTGACAGCCACCGGTCGACCGGCCCGGTCGACCGCCAACAGTCAAAAATGTGACCGTTGGGCACTAGCGGTCGACCGGCCCGGTCGACCGAAAAATCCCGAGAGCAGAGCTCTCACATCGGTCGACCGACCCGGTCGACCGGTTCTGTGCTTAACAGACGTGCACATCTGTGCACATCGGTCGACCGGATCGGTCGACCGGCCCTTTGGTGCGGTCGACCGGCACGGTCGACCGACCAGCCTGTCAGCCCAAAAACCAGGTCAGAAATTTAGGGAAAAATATTTTACAAAAATCTTTTATCATTTCTGAAAATTCCATAAAACTTGTTTTATCATTTTATGTTAAAACATAAACATGTGATAAAAATTTCAAGACAATATATCAACATATCAATTCATTTTTGTGTCTTGCAAATTTTATCAAAAACAAAACCTGTATTTTGTCAAACTTGATTTTTCCAAAACATGAATAGGGATATCAAAATAAGTTTGTTTACCAAGTTAAAGCATGTATGTATAAATAGAAAACATCTACTATACATATACCATATGTAAACTTGTTTTGATCAACTATTCATAAAAACCAAATATCAAATCATAAAACGTGTGTGTTTTGTGTACTTGAGCATATCAACTATACTAAGCTTTACAAATGGATCTAAAACTCTATCTAAACTAGGATACCTAAGTCTTCTTGACGATCTTCATCTTCAAGTAGACTCGGTCCAAACTCCGTGATTCTCCAAGTGCAAAGGTATGATCTTTAAACTTTGGCATCGGAATCACCATGATAAGCTTCTAATCATCTTGTTGAAGCTAATCACCAGCTAATATCCTGTTAATGATCTGAAACTTAGAAACACAAGAATATTAGTAAACATAACTACATGAGTGTTGATCATCATCAAAACTAGAGTGGAAGGCCATTGGGCCAACATTTCTATTACAAGCACTCTTGCTTCCCAATATGTACCACTCTCTCTCTCCTTATTATAAGATCTACAAGAAATGAAAAAAAAAAAACAAAGGAGGAAGAAGAAGAATACTAACCTAAGCTACCTTAAACAACAAAATGGAGATAAAAACTACCCTAAATTATGTATGTCTTTCTGAAGGAGAACCTCAGGGGTATTTATAGGCACCAGGGGAAAGGGGGGTCAGGGGGCAAGCCCTGGCCCAAAGTATGGGCGCGACTGTGCCCGTATTGTCATGAAAACGCGGCAAAAGCCGCATTTTTGCAGCTCTTCTAGAGCTGTCCGATCGGCACTTCAGGCCGCGCGCTGTCCTGTCTGTCCCCTGTCAGCTGCAGGTCCCGGTTTCTAGAAATTGGCCCCCGGTTTTGATAAAACAGCCCTCCAAAGTCAATGTCTATTCATGTAGGCTTTTAATCACAAATTAAATTGTGATTTATGATGTTCTTCTTCATTGCACACCATGGAGTAGAAACATTCAAGAGAGATATTATTAGTAGAATTTAATATTAAATAAATGTGAAGATGTGGTATGAAATATGTAGTTTAAGAGACTAATCAGTTGTCTAAAAGTTTGTCTTTTTTGAATGTCAACAAACCCTCTTCAAAGTTTTCATAAATCCGCAATGAGATGGTTCAGATTTCGAAATACTTTGAATTGCCTCGGGTGTTCAAAAGGGTGAGCATTCACCAAGTAGAATTCCTCAAAGGAATTAGAACTGTGACTGAAAATTATTCAGAAGTTAAGAACATGATAAAATCAGTCTGAGCATGAGAGTTCACTGGGGATAAAAGAGAGTAGATCTAGAAATCCGTCTATTCAGAGGTAATGTGGACATAACAGGTTAGGGATAGCTAGAAGAGGGTTCGCTGTTCAGATGTGATAAACTGGACATAACAGCGAGAATGGTCCATATGTAAGATCACCTAGAGGGGGGGTGAATAGGTGATGGCTAATCTAATGGTCACTTATGAACAAATGAAGCGGAATTAAAACTAAGATGACCAAATTAAACTTCTTTTAATTAAACACTTATGTATAACACAAGAGTGTTGCCGAATTTCCCTTGCGAGGCTCTGGACAAACTCCTCTAGATTCCCCTTTAATGGGTTGAGGTGCCGCGTTGGCTCTCTTGGTTGAATACAAGTGTTAGACAATCAATCCCAAGCAATTATATAACAATTAAGCACAAGGGTATATCAAGCATATAAAGATAGACAATAATAGAATGCAAGATATAAAAGAGGCAAAGAGAGAGAGAGAGATAGAGTGAGCAATCGCAAACACAAAGGGTTTGTTTCGAGGTTCGAGCACACTTGCTCTACATCCCCGCCTTCGACACACGAAGGATTTCCACTATGCAAGATCCCAATGGATCTCTCCCCGGTGCCGCAACACCTACAAGCCCTCGGACTCCCAAGTCCCTTACACACCACAAGCCCACCGGCTCGTCGAGGCCGCACCTCAAGCTACAAGAGTTCGCACCCGAACCCTAAACAACCACGAGCACACTTGCCCGTCTCCTCAAAGTACAAGATGAAATCTTGGTGATCTAAACACTTGATCACCTACAAAAACTCTCACTACAACACCTATAGGATGAATAGCTCAATGGATGCTCAAGTGTTTGTGTGAGAAAGCAAGGAAAGAAAGCTATGGAGGAAAACTCAAAGAATCACTTTTTACACTCTCTTGATAAAAACTCCCTTTAAGATGGGAAGTATTTGCTCTCTATTTTGTGGAGAAAACTCTTCTCAAAGTATCAGAAAAACAGGCTCAAGAAGTCTCCAAAATCTTTTCTCAAAACAATGACAAAACCCCCTTTTATAGAGGCCAGAAAAATCTGACCGTTGGGCTCTGTCAGAGCTTCCGGTCGACCGGCAACGGTCAAAATCCGACCGTTGCAGCCTCCGGTCGACCGTCCCGGTCGACCGCGCAACTGGAGAAGAGAGTAAACTCTCTGTCGGTCGACCGGCCCGGTCGACCGAGATTTCCTGAGAGCAAAGCTCTCTGAAGCGGTCGACCGGCACGGTCGACCGTTCTCCAGTGCACACAGGCGTGCACGTCTGTGCACGTCCGGTCGACCGACCCGGTCGACCGGCCACTGTCAGTTCTGAAAAATCAGAACTGCCAGAACCTGAAAATTTGGGATTAAAGATAGGTCTTTTTGGCTTAAAAAATCCCATAAATACTTAGAAATTCTACAAAAATAGTTTTATGATATAGAAACATGCTTGCACAAAATCAAGGCATGTTATTAAAGATTTGACTATTTTTGTAACTTGGAAATATTGGCTCATAATAAAAACTGTTTTTCTAAATCAACATGTATTTCCAATTTTCATCAAATACAAAAACAAGATATACTTTAAGGCATAGTGTGTATGGATATGATCCACTACACAATCAAGATGAAATATCTAGTTTTTGACATAAAGCACTAAACTTGGTTTTGAAATATCAACATGTTTTTCCAAACTTTCATCAAATACAAAAATAAGATATACTTTAAAGCATAGTGTGTATGGATATGATCTACTACACAATCAAGATGAAATATCTAGTTTTTGACATAAAGCACTAAACATGGTTTTGGATATAAGATATGTAAACTTGAAATACCAAGAACCAAATAGAATTTTGTCACAATGAAAATCTTTTCTTAACAAGAAAATCTTTTATGAAATGAAAATTCTATCAAGAGTGTGTGTGTGATATGACTTGAGCAATCCACCAACTATTCTATCCTTTACATTTTAACTAAAACAAAAATAAAATCTTATACCTAGACACAAGTCTTCATCTTCTTGAAGTCTTCCCTTGAAGTCTTCTCATCTTCTTGACTTGGTCCACATGCAATCCACCGAGCTCATCTCTAGATGTGGTCTTGATGCATAGGCTCGTGAATCGACCGGTGCTAGCTTCCAACTTGACATTTTATCCTTTGTTGAAGCTCCACACCTACTAAGATCTTGATAATGAATCTGTCACTAATTAAACACAAGATCATTAGTAATCATAACTTCATGAGTTGATCATCATCAAAACTAGGGTGATAGGCCTTTGGGCCAACAATCTCCCCCTTTTTGATGATGACAAAACTCATGAAGTTATATATACATGGATTAAAGTAAAGCTTCAAAGAAGCTCCCCCTTAACTCATGCATATCAAATAAATGATAAAGATATGACAATGAAGCACATGACATGTATGCAAATGAATGGAGATAACACAAAAACAAATCTTTTTCTCCTATTATTTGCAAACCAAAATAAATATATATGCATAACCAACCAAAATAAATATATATGCATAACCAACAAGGAAGACAACTACTTCTTCTCCTTAAGCAATGAAAACATGCATATATACTCAAATACTTCTCCCCCTTTTTGTCAATCATCAACAAAGGGTTCAAAGCTCAAATCATCAAACAAATTTTCTCCCCCTTTTTGTCAAAAATAAGGAAATCAAGGAGGGTAAAATCAAATCAATCAATAAGATTTATATGCGATATACATTCATGAAGAGGAAGACGCTAAGTTAACTTCCCTACACATATGCATTACATGAAGAAGGGATGACAAGCCCTAACTCACATAACACATATTATGTAATGCATAAGAGGAGATGTGAAGCTCCCCCTACACACGTATATCATATAAAGAAGAGTTGTCAAGCTCCTCAATTTATAATATACTCAACATGAATCCATATGTAAGAGAGATGTTAAGCTCTCCTTACATATAGGAAATACAAATCAAAAATTTTGAATATTTCTTTAACAAGACAAAATTTTGAACTTTTCTTATGAAAACAAAATTTTGAACTTTTCTCAATAAAACAAATTTTGAACCAATCATAATTTGTAATTTTGATACCAATAGAAAATAGTACTTGAAGATGTGTGATATCAAGTTATCATTGCAAAATCTTTTATTGTTTCAAACATATTGATATCAATTGTAATTATATAGCATATTGATACCAAATGAAAGATCTAAAATAAAATCTTTTTATTTTTCATAAGCTTATGCATAGTTAATATAAGGTGTTAACTTAACTTCGCATAAACTTTTGTGCTTTAAGAATGTAAATCAATTGTAAAGCAAGCACATGGAAATCATATATATGTATGTGAATAGATAAGACCAATTTGAAAATTAGGGCATACATATATAGGAACCAAAATGTGAGTAATATACCAATTGTAAAATTAACACTGTAAATCATGTATATACTCATAACCAAAAATTGGTAGGTTTAAAAGATAGCTATGTTTAAGCACTACCAAATTTGAAGAATAAATAACTAGTTATAAATAATTTTTGAAAAACTAGTTAAAGATCCTTCAAAAAACATGAAATCATATGTTATTCATGAATTATACTAAATACATACAAGTTTAAGCACTCATAGTCCATAAAGCTCAAAAATTATCTTTTATCATAAAAGATGAGTGTTCAAAGGTTATGTAAATGGTATTTTCATAAAAATAGAAAGTGAAGCATGAATCTCATGAAAATCTTATTTTACATCTTAAAACAAATCATATATTTTTCATAAAGTATTTTGTATTTAGCAATGCTTTATGAAAATAGTCATTCAAGCTCAAAAAGATCATAAATCACATTTTGTTTTACACATGTTTTAATCTTTAATATAAATCAAAAACATGAAAAATCATTTTTTATTATTTAAAATACTAATCTTCATGGTATATGTATGATTTATCCAATTCTAACAATATCCATACATATCCCAAATCTAAAAGAGTCCAATATATATTGCATGAAGGCAAATGACTCAAGGGTATACATGTATATTTATTAGATTTGAATTAAACACACATATACATGAAGTAAAATCAAAGATAGGCATAACAAGTATAAATGACCGAATCATCAAAACTAGCCTATACACATGCATATAGTGGACACAAATGAGCATGAAGTTCAAATATATATGAGTCAATTGTAGTTCACTATTTGTACATGTATAATACAAGTTTTGATAGAAACTACACTTAAACTAGTATATACCACATGAAACACCAAAATATCTTAAAATATGAACATACTATGAATATTATAAATGAACAAGCATGTACATAAATGAAATAGGAGTTTAGAAATTGTTACCAACTCCAAAGCTCCTAGCATGGTGGTTGATCCATCAAAGCTCCTTGATAGCGATGCAACCCAAAAGTATGTCCATCATGTCCAAGTGCATCCACTACCAAGGTACCATCCCTCTCACGTTTTGAGAGAGCCCTCACCTACATCACAAGCAAAAGGTGGGGATTTTGGTACCCATATTTTCTTGGGTCCTATGGGGTTAGTCTTGTAAGGAACCCAAGCATTTTTATTTTTATCAAAAATAAGAACATTTAACCTTTCATAACAAAATTTTCTTAGATGGCCTTTGCGGCCACAATGTGTACATATGTACACCTTAGCATACTTATGAGTGGGAGTGTGAGCATGATGTGCATCATAAGCATGTGCATGATGTGAATGTGCATGAGTATGAGGAACTTGTTTCTTTTGAAACAAGGATTCCAATCTAGTATGATTGAATGCACATGAGCTCAAATTAGAGCTCAAATTATCAATTTTATTTTTCAAATTTTAATCTCATTTTGATCAATGTGAGCATGAGAAGCATGATGAGATATATGATCATTTTTCTTTTCTTTTGTGAAACAAAATTTTTTTCTTTTTCACATAGTTTTCTTTTTAAAGAATTATTTTCTTGAAAAACAACTTCTTTTTGTTTTTCCACCATATCAATTTTATTTTTCAAATCAATGTTTCCTTTACATAAATTATTTAATTTAGACATAAGGGAAACATTCTCATTTTTCAAAAACTCATTTTCTTTTTCCAAGCATGCCATTTTATTTTCTAAAGAATCTTTATCATTAAGCATGGCATCAAAATTCTTTTTCAAATTTTATTATCTTTTTCTAAACATGCAATGTTACTTCTAAAAGAGTCATGTTCTACATGCATGCAATCAAGTTCCTTTTTCAAATTTTTATTTTTCTTTTTATTCATGTCATATTTTTCAAGCACAAGATGACAAAAGGTAGCAAGCTCATCATATGACATGTCTACATCCTCATCATCGGATTCGGTGTTTACCTCAAGGGGGTCATCCCCTTGGACCATATAGCATACGTTGGAGATGTCGCTTCCAACGTCCGAATCGCTCCCCGCATAGTATAGATCCTTTTCGCCAAGGGAGGTAAGGGTGTTCCATACTACAAAAGCCGAGTCAAGATTAGTCAACTTAGACAAATAATCATCATCTAAGCTAGATACTAAAGCATGTAGGGCCTTTGCATTAGCCTCAATGTTCTTACCATTTAAGCAATATTCTTTATTAGTTGTGGCAAGATATACACTAAGGCCAAGTCCTTTGAGGAACAAAGACATCTTAACCTTCCAAATTTGGATGTTAAGAATGTCAAAGGAGAGTGGTGACATGAAGTCCATAGTGTGTGTACAAATCTTGTGATTAGCCAAAAAGAGGATCTTTAATTCTTAGGTTGTTAGACCCAATATCAAGAGCACTAGCTCTGATACCAATTGTAAGATCACCTAAAGGGGGGTGAATAGGTGATGGCTAATCTAATGGTCACTTATGAACAAATGAAGCGGAATTAAAACTAAGATGACCAAATTAAACTTCTTTTAATTAAACACTTATGTATAACACAAGAGTGTTGTCGAATTCCCCTTGCGAGGCTCTGGACAAACTCCTCTAGATTCCCCTTTAATGGGTTGAGGTGCCGCGTTGGCTCTCTTGGTTGAATACAAGTGTTAGACAATCAATCCCAAGCAATTATATAACAATTAAGCACAAGGGTATATCAAGCATATAAAGATAGACAATAATAGAATGCAAGATATAAAAGAGGCAAAGAGAGAGAGAGAGAGAGAGAGAGATAGAGTGAGCAATCGCAAACACAAAGGGTTTGTTTCGAGGTTCGAGCACACTTGCTCTACATCCCCGCCTTCGACACACGAAGGATTTCCACTATGCAAGATCCTAATGGATCTCTCCCCGGTGCCGCAACACCTACAAGCCCTCGGACTCCCAAGTCCCTTACACACCACAAGCCCACCGGCTCGTCGAGGCCGCACCTCAAGCTACAAGAGTTCGCACCCGAACCCTAAACAACCACGAGCACACTTGCCCGTCTCCTCAAAGTACAAGATGAAATCTTGGTGATCTAAACACTTGATCACCTACAAAAACTCTCACTACAACACCTATAGGATGAATAGCTCAATGGATGCTCAAGTGTTTGTGTGAGAAAGCAAGAAAGAAAGCTATGGAGGAAAACTCAAAGAATCACTTTTTACACTCTCTTGATAAAAACTCCCTTTAAGATGGGAAGTATTTGCTCTCTATTTTGTGGAGAAAACTCTTCTCAAAGTATCAGAAAAACAGGCTCAAGAAGTCTCCAAAATCTTTTCTCAAAACAATGACAAAACCCCCTTTTATAGAGGCCAGAAAAATCTAACCGTTGGGCTCTGTCAGAGCTTCCGGTCGACCGGTCCGGTCGACCGGCAACGGTCAAAATCCGACCGTTGCAGCCTCCGGTCGACCGTCCCGGTCGACCGCGCAACTGGAGAAGAGAGTAAACTCTCTGTCGGTCGACCGGCCCGATCGACCGAGATTTCCTGAGAGCAAAGCTCTCTGAAGCGGTCGACCGGCACGGTCGACCGTTCTCCAGTGCACACAGGCGTGCACGTCTGTGCACGTCCGGTCGACCGACCCGGTCGACCGGCCACTGTCAGTTCTGAAAAATCAGAACTGCCAGAACCTGAAAATTTGGGATTAAAGATAGGTCTTTTTGGCTTAAAAAATCCCATAAATACTTAGAAATTCTACAAAAATAGTTTTATGATATAGAAACATGCTTGCACAAAATCAAGGCATGTTATTAAAGATTTGACTATTTTTGTAACTTGAAAATATTGGCTCATAATAAAAACTGTTTTTCTAAATCAACATGTATTTCCAAATTTTCATCAAATACAAAAACAAGATATACTTTAAGGCATAGTGTGTATGGATATGATCCACTACACAATCAAGATGAAATATCTAGTTTTTGACATAAAGCACTAAACTTGGTTTTGAAATATCAACATGTTTTTCCAAACTTTCATCAAATACAAAACAAGATATACTTTAAAGCATAGTGTGTATGGATATGATCCACTACACAATCAAGATGAAATATCTAGTTTTTGACATAAAGCACTAAACATGGTTTTGGATATAAGATATGTAAACTTGAAATACCAAGAACCAAATAGAATTTTGTCACAATGAAAATCTTTTCTTAACAAGAAAATCTTTTATGAAATGAAAATTCTATCAAGAGTGTGTGTGTGATATGACTTGAGCAATCCACCAACTATTCTATCCTTTACATTTTAACTAAAACAAAAATAAAATCTTATACCTAGACACAAGTCTTCATCTTCTTGAAGTCTTCCCTTGAAGTCTTCTCATCTTCTTGACTTGGTCCACATGCAATCCACCGAGCTCATCTCTAGATGTGGTCTTGATGCATAGGCTCGTGAATCGACCGGTGCTAGCTTCCAACTTGACATTTTATCCTTTGTTGAAGCTCCACACCTACTAAGATCTTGATAATGAATCTGTCACTAATTAAACACAAGATCATTAGTAATCATAACTTCATGAGTTGATCATCATCAAAACTAGGGTGATAGGCCTTTGGGCCAACACCATATCGGACTAAAAAGTTAGATTTGGGTACCCATCAGTTCAAAGGTGACGAACTGGTCATAATTGATTAGGAATCAATAGATACGAACCTTGTCATTCATAGGTGTCTAACTGTACATAACAAAAGAAGGGTGAGATTGGATATTCATCAGTTCATAGGTACTGGACATAACCATTAGAAATTACCAAACTTAGAGTGTTTACTATTCAGAGATGATGAACTGGATATAACCGTAAATGAAAAGGGAAGACTTGGCTATCTGTTGGTTCAGAGGTGATGAACTGGACATGACCGATTGAGAAGGCATCAAGCTCAGGATTTTGTCATTCAGAAGTGATGAACTGGACATGATGACAAAATTAAGGTGAACTCAGTTTTAGGGACCCATCTATTCTGTGGTGATTAACTGGACATGATAGACTAAGACACTAAATTCTAAATCCGCTGTCAGAGGTAGTTGCATTAACTTAGCAGCTAGTCCACTAATGACTGCAAAGGTAAATTGGATCTAGGCTCCCTTCGGTTCAGAGGTAATATGAACATAACCAACTAAGAGACAGCAGGATCGCAATTCTCTGTTCAGAGGTAGTTATATGAACTTAACTGCAAGAACTCTCGGCCCCGACGGAGAAAAGGAGAACAAGGTTATGGACTCGTCTGTTCAGAGATGATAAACTGGACATGACAGCTAGAGTACCAAAAAAGGGGAGAGACCTAGGCACATGTCGGTTCAGAGGTAATATGAACATAACCGATTGGAAGTTACTAGACTCAAAGCCTTACCATTCAGAGGTAGAAAACTGGACATGACAGTAAAGGAGTAATTCCTACTGGACTGGAAGATGAGACTTTGCTATCTGTCAGTTCAGAGGTAACATGGATATAACCGATTGAGAAATCACCAAGCTCAGAATTTCTACCATTCAGAGGTGACAAGCTGGATATGATGATAAAAGAAGTAATTCCGTTGGGAAAAATAGGATTTGATCATAAATTCTCTGAAAAACTGGTATTTCCTTGGAAATTATTTGAAAGAAATTGTCAGAGGTATATTGTTAACGTGACAACCAGGAAAGTCCATTGGGGAATTGAAAAAGGAAATAATAGACTTCGAAGGGAGTCCACTAGGAACTCACTGGGGAGTTAAAAAATGAATCTCATAAGAGATTATATGTCAGAGGTAATCATTAACGTGACAAAAAGAACTCTGTAGAGATTTGATAGAGAAAGGATTATTCCCTAAAAGTTGTTAGATGTAATCATTAACGTAACAACAAAATTCTTTGCTGGGGAATTAGAAGGAGATTTTGACGAAAGTGATTGTAACTTCTCCTCTAGGGGATTTGTATAAGCAGCTTGTCAGAGCTGTAATGTTAACTTGACAAGGATTCATTTACTGTTAGAGGTGTTTGAACATAACAGTAATTCGAGTGGACCCGTCATTCTATTGAAAAGAATGGCAAGTGTAGTTTGATTTGCTGCGGATATTAGCAAGATCTGCCAGGGAAAAGTCTTAATGTCAGAGGCGTGAGCTTTAAGCATGATAGTTCTGATCTGTGATTTATTTTATTAAAAAAATGAATACAGCCTTTTGTGGTCCTACCATTCTATGAACGGAAATTGGTAAGGAACTTTGGTGGAAAAAGTGGGATCAGGTCCCTTAAGATTTTTAGCAAATCCTTAGCTATCAACGAGTTTAGTATGCATTTATTAACTATCGTTTGAGTTAGGCTAGCCATGTTATTTCCCTCAGCATGATTAGTTGTTGAGGACTTTATATTGGGCTTAGAAGCCAATATTTTCCTCTAACCTTATTCACCGAAGGCTACAGATCATGTCATATGAAGTGAACATTTCTGTATTCCACTGGTGACCTCTAAAATCTCACTGGGATTAAAGAGTTAAGTCTAAACTTTATGGGAAATTTATTGGGTAGATCGACATTCCTCGTGGAGCATCACCTTTAGTTCATGAAGACTATGATTCTCAACTGAACTTCGTGTCTAGATATGAAGTACAAACTTCACATGGAATATATCGAGTAAGTTGAGATTTCTCGTGGAGTTTCACTTTTGTTCATCATAATCAAGACTCTAGTCACAGCTGATCATTGAATCTGAACATAAATGTGGAAACACTAGAAAGGCCCTGCAAGCATGCATCATGAACCTTCTTCGATGAATTTAGCTCATTCAAGATTGTCGTGAAGCCGAATTGATTTGCCGAAAGAAGAACGCAGAGATGGTTTAAATTGATTCCTCCTAGGTAAAGAGACTCCTTGAGGAGATAAAATAGTCAGACGAGTCTGACTTGATCAGAGGTGTAATGTTAACATGATCATGTATAGTACTTTTTTGATCAGAGATATAGTGTTAATGTGATCATGGATAGTACTTGTCATTAATTGGCATCAGGAGCGTGTGACCATTTGAATTTGCTAGGCGATAAGCTCCACTCAATAGACTGCCTTTATTACGAAAAGTTGTCCCCATTTGGTTGGTGGAATGATATATTCCAACCCCTGCGTGTTTTCTAGCGTCGTTGGTTATTGTGTCTCATCGGGGGTCTGGTTTTACTGTCGCAAGTATTATTTGCCATACGTAGCGCCTGTCGGCTATCAAATAGCGGCTGTGATGGTTGTCTCCTCTTCAAAGCTGCTGAGAGGAGTTGCTGATGCGGTGTCATCTGCTGCGAGAGACATTGTAAGACTTACCTTTAGCTTTGGACTAGCTTGAGTCCCATTGCTTTAGCCGTTGATGGGATAAGACTGATGGCTTTAGGAAATAGAGTTGACTACCTCCATACTCCTTATCAGGATAGGGGCTAGGCAATGACCCTTTTATGTTCTGACTTCAGAGTAAAAACACTTGCTTCAATCAGCGTTTGGATTTTGTCCTTAAAGATATTGCACCTGCAAGTAGGATGATAAACTATCCTATGAAAAAGATAATAGTTGGGTTCGTTCATCCTACTTCGTCTGGCCGTCTAGCCTCTGGCAACTTGAGCTTGTTGTCTTTATTGAGCAAGTAAAAAAGTATCACTACATGCTCATCTTTGAAGGAGTATTATCTCTGATACTCCGAGAGACAATACTCCGAAGTTATGTTGGAGTTACCCTTCTTTGGTTGAGTTCCTTCATATACTTTCAATGTTGATGTATTAGAAGAGTCAGCCATGTCATAGTTTTTGTTATTGATTCGCCACCTGCTTTTGCGGGTCTCAAACATTTTAGCTGATTTCTCAGCTATCTCGGCTTATTAAACAAGCTCCTTTCAAGTGTGGGCTTTGATGGCTCCAATGTGAACTTTCACTTTATTGAGGAAGTTATGCCTACACGCCTGAAGCAATATAGGTAAAGGCATGCCTGCAAGGCACATGAGAGAAGGGTTGTGAAGCCTCTCTATGTAATCTCATACAGATTCTCCTCCTTTTTTGACTACCAAAAGGAGTATGTCCATGGTCACCTCAGTATCATCCTCGTAGAATCGGGAGAGAAATTGGGTTTTCAAGTCGATCCAGGAATTGATGGAGTTCGCGAGGAGACCCTGAACCGATCAAAGGCTAGCTCCTTGAGGGTGCTAATGAACAGTCTAGCCATGATAGCATCATTACCTACTACATTACCGGTTTGCAATCAAAAATAGTAAATATGCTAATTTGGCGAGCTCTTGCCATCATACGAGTACAGCGTGTGTGGCTTGAACATTGGCGGATATGAGACTGAATCCCATTCCAAGAGGTAAGGACGGACTACCCCTACTTTCTTCCGTTTATCCCTTTAGGCCAGGGATGCGATCTAAGCTTGAATGACTTTGATCACTTCGGCATCAATTGAAGAGCCCTCCTTTAAATGCTCGGTCTTGGGAGGTTCATTTTTGTTGTTCTCCTCATTTTCATGATTATTACCGGTTGTGTTATCATTATTCTGGCTTGTTAGGAGCTGAACCTGAAAGTACACCTAGAGGGGGGTAAATAGGTGTAGTGCTAATTTAAGTCAATAATGCTAAATTAAAAACTAATTGCCAACACACTAAGTGTATAACCAAGAGTGAGTCCAAATTTCCTGTGAAAAGCTCTGGAACTACTCCTCATGATTTCTCTGAATTATGAGTTGAGGTGTTTTACTATCTCTCTTGTTTCAATACAAGTGTGGGCACACAAACTATATTAAGCATGTATATGAATATGAGCAAGTAATAACGATCCAAGATAGAGAGAGAAAGATCCAAACACAAACACAAGAATATGTTTCGAGGTTCGAGCCACTGCTCTATGTCCCCGCCTTCACACAAAAGGATTTTCACTATATCCACACAGGACCTTCCATAAAGGTACTTCCACTGAGGAATTACAACTCAACACTGAGAGTACACAACTTCTCCTCTTTTAGATACCTCTAAACAACAGGTAAGGCAAAAAGCCTAGCGCGAAGCAAAGAGAAAAATACAACTTGGTGATAATTAAGATCACAAACAATCTCTTGGTGATCTTGAAAGATCACAAACAACTCTTTTCACAATACAACATCCTAGAGGATAGATTTGAATGAAAAGCTCAAGCATGTGAGTGCACAAAGTTTTTGGAAAAGAAAACACAAAAACAATACTTGGGAAAACTCTAGAAATGATATAGAAATTTTGGACAAGAAAGTAGAATCCCAAAACTTGTTTTCTTTTGATTTTTCAAAACTTTGAAACAAAATAAAGATAGAGAGATTAAAGATCTAAAACTTGTTTTGAAAACTTGTTAAAAACTCTGTAGAAAATGAAATTTTAGGCTCTCAAAAATCTGATCTAAAACTGGTCTCAAGGACCCCAACTTATAGGGGATCCAAAATATAGCCGTTGGGGTCCATAACAGGTCAAAAATGATATTTCGGTCGCCCGCCCGGTCGACCAACCAACGGTCAGATTTTTAACCGTTTGGGCTGTCAATCGACCGGTCGGTTGACCGTTCTAAGGCACAATGAGAAATTTCTCACTGTCGGTCGGCTGCTCGATTGACCGAGGCTAGAACCAGAGAGCAGCCGGGTCCAGATCCAGAGAGCTTTCTCGATCAGTCGACCGTGCGGTCGACCGGCCTAATGGCCAAGGGCTTTGCACGTTTTGTGCATATCGGTTGATCGTCCGGTCGATCGAGCCACTGAATCGGTCAACCGGTCGGTCGACCACCAGGCAGCCTAGAACTGGGTTATAGGTTAGGAAATCTTGGCTTTTAAATCCCTATAAAATTCCATAAAGTATCATAAATTTCACAAAAATAAGTTCATGTATATATTTGAAGTACAAATATGTGTAATGAAAATTCAACACATATTATAAACTATTTGAACTATTTTAAGGCTTAGAAATTAAGATTTAAATAAATGTATTTTTTAAAAACCAAACTTTGAAATGGAAGACTGATTTTCTAAAACTTAAATAAATACAAAAATAAGATATTTAAATACTTTTGAAGCATAGTGTGTATGGATAGAATCCAATACAAATATAAAATTATATATACTTGTTTTTGACATTAAATCAAAAAATAAGTTTTGATACAAACAAAACTTGAAACCATGAACTAGATACATTGAAATAAGTTTTTAAACATTATGAACTAAACAATGTATATGGATAAAATCCAACATACATATAAACCATGTAAACTTATTTTGATTATATCTATTCATGAAAATGATATATGTATATTCTTGAAAATTAAAAACGGTTAAACCGAAACCAAAACTATTGAACTTGTGCGTGTTTGTATACTTGAGCCAATCAAGAATCTATCATTACACAAGATCTAAACACCAAATTAAATAAACCTAGATACAAGTTTTCTTATCGATCTTATCTCCAAGACGACTTGATTCAAATACGATCCAAAGAGCTTGACTCCATCTGAGTGCTAGATGCGATCTTGACGCACGAGCTCTTGAATTAACACATGTTAGCTCCAAAACTTGACATTGAATCCTTTATCAAAGCTAAACATTTACTAAGATCTTGATCAATATCTAAAACTTATTAAACATAAGATCATTATTAATTTAACTTCATAAGTTAGTCATCATCAAAACTAAAGTGAAGGGCCTTTGGGCTAATAATCTCCCATTTTTTGATGATGACAAAACTTATGAGCTTATATGTGCATTGATTAAGGATAGGCTTCATAAAAGCTCCCCATTAACTCATGAATAGCAATAAAACAACAGATATTCAATGTAAACTCAAATACCAATAAATAATAATAAAACAAATATGCAATAAGAATCATAAAACATATGTATATATGAATAAACAATTAAAATAATATGCATATATAAACCCAAATCCTTCTCTCCCTTTTTGTTACTCATCAAAAAAGGGTGAAGGAAAATAAACAATACCAATAAAAATATATTTTTATATCAATTGAAAGAAAATTAATCTTTTTTCCAATTGAAAGTGAAACAATTTTTTTTACCAATTAATACCAATTGAAAGAAATGATACCAATTGAAAGTAAATTTTAAACCAAATTTTTTTAGGTAAACACTAAAATTATTTTACAATATAGATACCAATTTAAGAATAATATCAATTAAAGATTACTTATATCAATATTGAAATGTTAGTATTTTTCAAAAATATTTTTCTTCATGAAGAGTTCGAATAAGATACCAATTGAAAAGAAATACCAATTGAAAGATAAATCAAGAATTTTTCTCCCCCTTTATGAAATACCAATAAAACTAATACATAAGTTTGTAAAGATACCAATTATCATTAACAACATAAATCAAGCTTAGCATGATATCAATTTGTGCTAAAAATGTATGGTCATATATGTTTTATAGCATAAGAAAATATCTATATGTATGTAAGATTGGAGCAATAAAATATCAATTGAAATATGATGCATACATATATAGAAAATATGAGTATACAAAAATCAATTTTCATTAAAAATCATGTATATCTCATAACAATCCACCCTTATCATGTACAAATTTAATAGATTTATAACAATGCACACAATGCATGGTCGCCCAACCAACCGCCCTTTGAAGGTAGGGGTTTTCAGAATTAAGAGTTGAAAATAATTTTAGCATATTTTGAAAAAACTTCAAATTGAATAATAAAGACTAGTTTAAAGATAATTTTTAAAACTAGTACTAAATCCTTCAAGTAAGGAATAAAATAATATGTATCCCATGAAAACATGCTAAAGACATGATAATTGACACTTAAAGATCAATAAAACACTTATATGCTCATGAAATAAAAATTATGAGGAAACCTAAAACATAGTGTATAAGAATCATATAATCAACAAAATCATAGAGATAAGACAATTAAGCCCAATAAATGAAAAATCCTTTTTCAAAAAAATATTTTCATCAAAACTAAATTTCAAGGTATATATATGTTTTGTCAAAACTAAAAGCATACATATTTATCCTAAACATAAATTTGAGTCCATAATAGAATATATAGCATATAAAGTAAGTGACTCAAGGATAGAACATATATATCTAATAGTGCTGATGATGTAAGCAGAACTACAGTAGCCTCATTGTTAACACAAAGTGTTTTAGCCTTAGCCCGCCGAACAGGCGGAGCTTAGCTCTATGAAGAGCTGAAATAGTCTTGCAGTCGAGAATATTTTAGCTTTACAGGAAGCTGAATCAAGAGATCTATCTCTAGCCTCGCATGAGACTACAGATTTTGTATTCCACATAGCCTCAGCAGAGGCTGTTTTAGGTTCACGAGGAACTTTTATAGCTCGCGTATAGTGTTAACATGCTGGCGCTAGGCTATGTTAGTCTCTACTGAGACTATGCTAGACTCGTATAGAGTCTGGTTAGTCTCACCTGAGACTGTAATAGGCTTATAGAAAGCCTTATTTCTCTAAATAGAGACTTACTTTCAAGAAGTAACTAGAGGGGTTCTAACTACGCTGACCTCCTTGTGCTTGCACACATATAGGAGGCTTGTGCTACCCCTAGAGAGAAGTTGTTCAAATCTCTCTTGGTCAAAGTGAATGACCAATGTCTCAGTAATAGACCCGAGGGTCTGATCGTCACATTGCGACACTTGATTCTTGACAGTGGAGAGTGCAATACCCAGCGGAGTCACCATCTTATTTTTTATTGATTTGCAAAGGGAAAAACTAACAACAATTGAGGAGAAGATTACTAGTAATTGAACAAAAAAAATGAAAAATTACAAGTAGAACTCTTCTCTGAGATTTCTGAGAAAGTGTGCCGATAGGAGTCTGATCAGTGCGCGATCACTTTGTCCTATTGACGATGCGAGCGATCGATCTTCGAATGCTACTGCATGAGAATTTCTTGTCACCTGGTTCTAGAGATTCCTTAAGAGAGAAAGATCTTAGGGCATTAGCACCCTGAATTTATCCTTGTAGGATTAAAGAAGTGATTCTCTGAATTCTTAAAAGCGAGATAGTAGGTCTCTTGTTAGTTTAAGCTTTGAAGTCACAAAAAAAGCTTATGCTCTTCAAGAAGCCTCTTGAACTTGATTCCCTTTAAGACCCTGAGCCTAACCTACTAGTGAGTTATTATAGGCTCAATAGGGAGTTATGATTCCCTTAATTGTCTCCTCTTAATGAGAGATCATGGGTGTAACAACGCATTAACTCCCATTACTAACTTAGTGGGGTGGTTACTCTCCTCAGGCGATGTTAGCCAATGGAGGTAAAACTAGCCTCCCCATAGAAGGTTAGCCAGTTGGAGGGGAGACTAGCCTTCTCATGCAAGGCTAGCAAGTTGAAGGCGAGACTAGCCTCCTCATGCAAGGCTAGCCAGTGGAGGCGAGGCTTGCCTCCTCAGGCAAGGCTAGCCAGTTGAAGCGAAGCTAGCCTCCTCAGGCAACGTTAACCTCCTTATGTGAGGCTAGCCAATTGAGGCAAAGCTAGCCTTCTTATGCAATGCTAGCCAGTTGGAGGCGAGCTAGACTCCTCATGCGAGGCTAGCCAGTTGAGGCGAGGCTAGCCTCCTTAGGCAAGATTGCTTTTCAGCGGAGTTGTGTCAAGCTTCAGGCGAAGGTAGAAGTTAGCTCTCAACAGAGTCGTGTAAAGCTTCAGGTGAAGCTAGAAGCAAGCTCTCAGCAGAGCTGTGCTAAGCTTCAAGTGAAGCTAGGAGTTAGCCTTCTGCGCGGCTGTGTAGAGCTTCAAGTGAAGCTAACAGTTAGCTCTCGCAGAGCTATGAAGAGCTTCAAGGCGAAGCTAGACAAATTTAGCCTCTTAGGCGAGGCTATCCCCTTGAGCTCATGCGAGGCTAAGTGTTCAGCTAACTTAGCATCATAGGCCTGTTTAAGTCTCTTCAAAGACAACCTTGGCTTACTGTCTGCTTCACTGGATCAATAGAGTTCAAGTTGTTGCTTTGTCCCTTAGGGATGGGCAGAAACTGATCATCAGCATGTCTACAACTTGTCTTTTGTAAATGTCGACAAGTTAGACATCGTTTAAACCAGTTGAAGAGCTGTCTGAGACTTCGTCTTTTTGAGTGTTAACAATATGCTGAGTAAGAATACTGAAGATGTCACCCATGACGCTACTCCTGACTTTTCATATTCTGAGTTGGTAATCTTTCCATATCATCTCCATTTTTCATGTTGTCATCGTTAACCCTAATCTTTTTTGTGTTCGTCTTCTTCCTTATCAAAATTTTGAGGATGAAATTTTGTAAGGTGGGTATATTGTAACACCCTGATCTTGAAATATGTAACCCCGATACGTATCCCAATTTTTCTCCCGTGTTATTTCTTTTTCTGCATTTATCGATATTTGGCCTGTATTATGTAGACCCAAGACCAACCCGAACCCCAAACCTGGGTCCAGCTAGAGCCCCGGCTTATTTTCCATATTTTTTCCTTTTCCTTTTCCCTATTTTTCCTTTTCCTTTTCTTTTTCCTTATTTGTTTTTCCTTTCTTTCTTTCGTTACTTTTTCTTTTTATTTTCTTTTTCATTTTTATTTCCCTCTTACCTCACACATCCCCTTCCCCATGCTAACTGACCTACCCCATCGCATCACCCTCATTTCCTTCACCTGCCAACCCTCCCCTCCCATCACCATCATTGCCTCTATCTTTCTCTCTCTCCCTCCATCCTTCTCTTCACTCATTCCCTCTCTTCCACCTGCAGCCCACATAGCCGTCGATCGGCCTCACCTTCGCCCACCAGGCCGGCCAGCTCCCTGGTGCATGATCGTAGATTGAAAGTGATAAGAATTACCGTCTAACTTTGGGCTAACGGGTCATGTCTACGAGGAATAATGCGATAGAAGCTTTTCGATATTTTTATTTAGAAAGCAAAGAATGGTGCTTGTTTCCTTTTTTTTAAGTTGAAAAGAGAATGGAGAGAAGGAAAGTGATTTAAAAAAATTTTAAAATTTTGAAAAATGCTTTGGAGAAGATGATCTTTTAGTAAAGGATTTGAGATTAATGTGATTTAAATTATGAAAAAGAATCCGGGCTCACTAATTTTCTACTCAACTACGTACTTATCTTAAGAACATTTGGGTGCATCATTTTTATCATAGGCAAAAACCTTTAGTTTCTTTTAACGTCCAAGTAAAACAAATAAGATGGTTTTGATTTAATCTTAAGTCCTTTCTTAACACATCATTAGAAAGAGAATATTAAACCATCAAGCGCGAAGAAGCATGTATGAAATAAAAACTATTTAAAAAGATTTGTGCTTTAAAAGTCCAAGTTTAAAATAAAGATATCCTCATGTGCTTTTAAGAATGAAGGCAAAAACCTCAGGTATTTTTTGATTTAAAAGAGTTACTTTCATAAAAATCAATCAAGAGAGAGGAGATAGAAGAGATTAATTAGTGAGCCCAGAAGATGATTTAGCTACTCATGATGAAAGAAAAACAAATAAGAGAATGAAAATCAAACAAAACATACTGAATTTGAGTTTAGTTGAATAAGGGAGTTGAAGCTCCTTTGATTGTCACTTCAAAGATGAATTACACACTCAATTCTACTCTTCTCTCTTTGCTGGTCTAAACTGAAGAATAAAGAGGAGATACAACTTCTCTAAACTATCTAACAATACTCCTAAACCCTAAAAATAATGAACAATAATTCTAATCCTAGTTTTCACTCCATTTTTCAGTGTAAAATCTTGCCTTTTATAGGCAAAAACCCAAAGGGAAGGGAGTGAGGAGATAAGGGGAGCAAACGCTCCCCTTATCTCCACTAACAAGCCGCGGATCCGCGGCTTTGGCCGCTGATCTGTGGCCAAGATGTGGCCAAATGGCCACATCCTGGTGGAGAACTTTATGGCATGGGATTTGGCTCCCTTTTGTCTGGCTGGATTTGTTGTTTGTCTTTTATTCTGATCTAATGTTTGGTGATTCTCACGCTAACTAATTTGGATTCTTATAAATCAAATTAACTAGTTTTCAATCTCTCTGATCTGTCATGATCTTTCCTGATCTTCTAATTTCGAATTAATTCTGAATTAAATTAGAATTTGATGGGCTTTTGGGTTTGTTTTTCTTCCCTTTTCTTTAGCAATGGACCTGTACTTTATAAAGAAAAATAAGACTTATTAATAGAATTTATAGATAATAAACATGATAATGTGACAATATATATTCAATATATGTGACCGATCA
This sequence comes from Agave tequilana, assembly GCA_038442645.1. NCBI lineage: Eukaryota > Viridiplantae > Streptophyta > Magnoliopsida > Asparagales > Asparagaceae > Agave > Agave tequilana. Next base: position 68,945 of record JAVJIF010015748.1, read on the forward strand.
GTGCACCAGCTCTGCCACACAGCCGCCAAGCTCCCCCTCCCACTCTTTTTACCTCTCTCCCTATATCTCTTCTTCTTTCCACCCCCTATCACCCACCTCCCTGGCCAACTCCAGCAGTCGACTACCAGGCCCAGCTCATTGGTCGACCAAGAAGTCGACCGTTGGGTCTTTTCTGCAATATCAGTCGATCGACTAAGAGATTGGATTCTCCGTTCATGGTCTGTCTTCTGTCTAGTCGACCATACAGTTGACTGGGTGACTGGCTCCTTCTTTTGCCCTCTGCTCTATCGTCAGTGGGATGATCGGACGGTCGACTGATGTTTTTGGCTAGATTTCTCGATCAACCGAGTGATCGACTGAAACTTGAGCCTGGTTCCTGGTTGAGCCTCGATTTGTGGCTCTACCTTCCTACATCTTGACACTTCATCGTATTTCAGCTCATTGGTTTCTATGACACCTCCTCATATATATATCTATATATATCATCCATAGTATATCTGTAACATAATTGCATAATTATATGCCATATCCTTATGTATTTTATATATACAAAAAAAACATTGGGTCTTCTCCTCTTAAAAATTAAAAAAAATTTAAAGAAAAAAGGAGAAGAAGGAGCAAATCAACCACTTCTATACTCAAAGGTGCATGATTCATATGATACTCATTTTTTCCCCTTCAAAAGAAAAAAGAAAAGAAAAGAAATCTCATGCACAAGATAGAACACCTCTAGAGGAACTACTTCAATGAATATTTATCATAAGAAATCTTCATATATATTGTAGTGGTCAAAAATTAACCCCCGGTAAGATGGTGACATGTGTCCAAGCAACCAAGATTCCTTTTTGAAGTTTTCGCAAGCAATCGACTACCTTCGCTGCATCGAACCTTCTCGAGAGCGTCTACAGTTCCCAGAATCACTTTAACCCAAAATCTAAGTCAACCGCCAGAGCTCCGCTATCCAGAGTCATCCCGGAGAAATATCCCCGTTATAGAGGCATCACCCTCCGGAACTTCCTATGGTTCTATTGTTAGCCCAAAGACCTATCACTCTAGTTTTTATGATAATTAATTCATGTAGTTATAGTACTAATAATTTTGTATTTATTAAATTTTAGACACTCAATCAAGATCATAGTTGGGGTTTAGCTTCTTCAAGTAACATGTGTTGATTCAAGAGCTCAAGCATAAAAATCGCATCAAGCACTCAAGATGGAATCTAACTCTAAAGAATAGAGTTTGGGATCGACTCAAGATAGAGAGAATGATCATAACAAAAGAAGACTTTAGTTGTAAGAATGTTTAGATCTTTTGTCAAGTTTAGATTAGATTTGATGACTCAAGTACACACAAAAGTTTGATATTAGTTTTCAAGAACAAGAGTTTTAGTTTTCAGTTTAACCCGTCTCAATTTAATTAGAATACATTTTTGATTTCTTGAATAGATTTCATCAAAATCAAGTTCATATTATTTTATATGTGTATTGGATTTCATCCATATACATTGGTTCTTCTATTGTATTCAAGAAGCTTATTTTGATGAGTTGATTTTATGAGTTTAAAGTTTCATTTTTCCAAAAAGTTATTTTTATGAAATAGATTGTCAAAAATAATTTTATATCTTTATATATATATATATATATATATATATATATATATATATATATATATATATATATATATATATATATATATATATATATATATATATATATATATATATATATGTTGAATCCTATTTATATGCATTGGACTTCAATTGAGTTTCAATAGTTTGTATTGTATTTATACAGATTTTGGAAAATGATTTTTATGTTTTCGAAATGATATTTAACATCTCAAAAGTAGTTCACATATTTATAATATGTATTGATTCTAGATCACACATATTTGTACTTTAATGCATTTACATGAACTTATTTTTGTAAAATTTATTGAGATTTATTGGAATTTAATTGATTTAAAAAGTATATTTAAAAACACAATATATAGTTTTTGGGCTGAGCTCCATTGGTCGGTTGTGCATGAGCCTAGGGCTATGCATGTCAGTCGACCGCAGAGAGATTCAGTGCTTTTTGTTTATTTCGGTCGACCGAGCGGTCAACTGCTAGAGAGCTTTGCTCTTTGAATGTTGAGAACGGTCGATCATCTGGTCAACCAGCAGCCAAAACGGTCATACCTTTTACCATTGGAGGTCAGCCGTTCGGTCGACCAATTTCTAACTAAACTGTTAAAACGGCTAGTTTTTAATTTAATCTGCTTTTATCTTTTTCCTAACGGGTATTTTCTTTTTCTTAAGGTTTAACACCTGTTGTATGCCCCGATTAAATCCCTAATCATCTCTACCCTATTTCTATAAATAGCGGTCATTGGAGAGAGTTTCAAAAAAAAAATTTGAAAACTTTGGAAATATTTTTGATTGAGAAAAAATTATGTTTAAAAGTTTTGAAAAATCAAGAAAACAAGTTCTAGGAAATTCAAGTTTCAAGCTTCAAATCTCCATTTCTTCAAGAAAACTTTTTTAAGTTTTTTCTAAAAAGCTTCATTTCAATACTTCTAGTTTATTCACAAACTTGAGTATCATTTCTATCTATTCTTATCAGATTTTTTTGTTTTTGTGAGATTTCTTATTTGTGGCCTTAGTGATTACTAAGTATTATATTCCACAAATTGCTGATACTCTCTTGTAGAGAAGTGTATTTGGCTGTGTGCCTAGTTTTTGTGCCCACCTCTTATATAGAGATTCACTGGCTTTGTGCCTACCTCTTGTGTAGAGGTTGTTTCCTTTGTAAAGTTTCTAAGTGAAGATAGTGAAAATCATTCTAGGTGAAGATGCAGAGCTTGGTGCTTAAACATCGAAATATATCCTTGTGTTTGAATTTGGCTATCTCTCTCAACTATATTCTGTTATATCTTGCATTGATCTTATTGCTTATACATATATGCTTGATATTATGCTTACACTTATTTCAATTTTAGAGAGCTATTAAAATATCTCAACTCTTATAAAAGACAAATCTTGAGGCGAAGTTCTAGAGCCTTCACAGGGAATTCAGTTTCACTCTTTGAAAATTATTTGTGTTATTGTAAAAGTTTTAAATTTCACATTTGATTAGCATTTCACCTATTCACCCTCTTTAGTTGAACTTTCAACTAGAATCAAAGCTAGTGCTCCTGATATTCGGTTAACCACCGAGGAGTGATCCTATATTTGCTAATTATCATATTTATTTTTACACACTCATAGTATATAGTGGTAAATTTAGCATTTATTGTCCGCCCAAATTTGGTGGACTTAACATTCCCATATGGAAGGTTAAGATTTGATGGACTTAACATTCCCATATAGAAGGTTAAGATGACCTTTTTCTTGAATTCACTGGGTAGTAGAGTAGCCAAAGCTATTTCAAAACTATTTGTTTATCCCGAGAGTGATGAGAACTCATGGTCCGAAATTACCGTTAAGAAATATAATGCCAATTCTAAAGCCAATTATGCATTGTTACAATATTTGAATGATGATGATATTTTAAGAGTTAATAATTGTACATGTGCATATGATATTTGGCAAGTTCTAATCACTATTCATGAAGGCACATTACAAGTCAAGAAAGTTAAGATTGATTTGCTAAATTCTCAATATGATAGCTTTCATATGTTTAATGATGAATCCATTGATAAATTGCTTACCCGTATCACTACAATTACTAATGGACTCATTTCTTTAGGTAAGCCTATCGACAATGATCAAAAGGTGCGAAAAATCATAAGAGCACTTCCTCAAACTTGAGAAGTCAAAGCTATCACCTTGAAAGAGCTCAATGATAGAGAAGAGATAGACTTCACCGTTTTTATGGGAAACTTAAAGACCCATGAGATGAAAATGAAGGCAAGAAAAGATCGTGAGCCACAAAAGGAGAATAGTGTTGACTCAAGACCTTCCCAAGATATTACAAAAAAAAAAGTGTTGCAACCACAACCACCTGCGCAGATGAAGAAGAACTCACTCTTCTAATGAAAAACATCAATATGTATCTCATGAAAGGAGAAGTGATCCAAGAAGAAAGCACTGAAAGCCACTTCTTTTGATTCGAATAGTGAATCCAAAATTTATTCCACGAATATATGTTTCATGGTCCAAGAGGATGACCCCTTTAAGGTAAATTCAGAATCCAATCTTGAGGAGCATGAACAATTATCATATCATGATCTTTCTTTGTGTTGTGAAGAATTGCTTAAAAAATATGATTTAATAAAAAAAGAGAAATTTGAAATTAAAAAAAGGAAATGATGTTTTCTTTTCAAAACTTGACATTGTTTTAAAAAAAGGAGATGATTTTGAAAGAAAATAATTCTTTGAAAACAAAGTTGAGTTGATTTTAAAGAAAAAGGTTTTTGTTTTTCATGTTAATGTTACTTCTTCAAACAATGACGAAAATGTGATTTGTATTTTGAAGAGCAAAATTTGATTACTTAGGCTCAACTTTGAGCCAATATACTTTTGACCATAAAAGATTAGAATTCTTATTTTAAAAGAAATAATTTTCACATATTCATGAACATACCCCATGGTATGCACATACACATCATGCTCACAGGTACATTAATGTGTATCATTGTTCATATTGTGATCGCAAAGGTTTTCTAGCCAAGATTTAATTTAGTAAATTAAAATTTTCAAATGCAAATATTTGAGTTCGAAATACTAACAATCAAGGACCGAAGAAAGTTTGGGTACTAAAATCCACACTCATTGTTTTTGATGTAAGTGTGGGCTCTTACAAGACGTGAGAAGATTGGTGCCTTAATGGTGGATGCATTTGAGCTTGATGGACACAAATCAATGGATGCATCACTATCAAGGAGTTAAAGTAGAAGGACCACCTTGTTTTAGAAAAATGGAGATTAGTTCAATCGATTTTGATAACTATCTCTATCTTTCATTTTATGTTTTTAAGCATATCATGATTTACATATTTTGATTATATGTTTAAATGCAAACTTTATTAGAACTTATGATATACTTGTATAACTTTTGAGATACACTCTTATTTGTGCCTAACATGATTCATACTCTTTGCGTACTCATTTATTGTTTGGTTATATATGTATATCCTAGTTTTGATGATTCTTTCGTTTATACATGTACTCTTCTTTTATAAATGCTTTTGTTTTAAGCATTATTGTTTTTATCTTCATGAATACTATTATTACATGATTCTTGTGCGCTCACCTTTTGTTTACTCATGATTTTGTATTCATGAGCATGTAAGCGCATGTAGGTTGGTGATTTTAAAGAGTTATATACATTATTCTCATGATATTTGATTTTTTTATACTCATTCTTATTTATCTATTTATGTATGCTTTAAATTGTGAATCATATCTCAGTTAGTATATATACATATATATGATTGATTGTGCATATTTAACAATCTTCATACATATTTTATAGCACAATTTATTTGATGATAAGCTTATGTTATTTCAAATTGGTATCATAAATTAGTATTAATTTTAATTGGTGTCATCATTTCTAAAACTTATGCATTGGTTTTGTAGTTGTTTCAAAAAAGGAGAGAAATTTCTTGGTTTAAATTTAAATTATTATCTTACTCTCGTCTTTTTTGATAAAAAATATTTTTTTTAAAATGTTTATATTTTCAATTGGTATCAATTATTACAATTGGTATCTACATTTTAAATTACTTTGCTAATTGGTATTCATGTTTATCCATGTTTATCCATTTGATTTCAATTGATATTTCTTTATGGTATCACGCTAAAGTTTCAATTAACATCCTTTGAATGATTTTCAATTGATTCTCCTTGATATTTATGTATTCAATTGATGTATTTATGTTTATTTTAAATTGGTTTGTCAAAATTTTTAATCGATTTATTTTGCTTATATGCAAAGGGCTTTAACTTATCGTCTCATATATATATAAATTTATGATGATTATATTGTATCGTATTGTATATAGAAGAGCTTGACCTTTCTTCTCTATATCATACACATGTGTAGGGGAGGTAAACATCTCTATCTATACATTGGATATATACTTATGTAGATTAGAGATTAGTTATTCCTTCTCCATGTAATGCATATATGTAGGGAGAGTTAACTTAACGTCTATCCTCTTCATAAATTTATATTACATATACACTTATCATGTTTTCTTTACTCCTTTATTGATGAATTGACAAAAAGAGAAAAGAAATTTAGAGTTTATATATGCATGTGATTATATGTTTTTGCGTATATGTGTTTATATGTGTTTTATATTCATGATTTGTATGCTATATAGAGATTTTATTGAATATCTTATTATTCTTGTGTTTATGCATGAGTTGAGGGAGAGTTTTTATTGAGATCTTCTCTAATATTGCATATATAACTCCATGAGTTTTGTCATCATCAAAAAAGGATAAATTGTTGGCCCAAAAATTTATCACTCTAGTTTTGATGATGATTAACTCATATAGTTATGTATTAATGATCTTATAATTATTAAGTTTCAGATACCCAATCAAGATCTTAGTTGGTGTTTAGCTTTTTCCAGCTAACACATGTCGATTCAAGAGCTCAAGCGTGAAGATCACGTCAAGCATTCAAGATGGAGTAAAGACCTAAGGAATAGAGTTTGTGATCGAGTCAAGATAGAGTGAACGATCATATCAAGAAGAAAACTCTAGTTATAAGAATATTTTAATCTTATGTAAAATTTAGATTAGACTTGAGGCTCAAGTACACACACAAAAGTTTGATGTTGGTTTTCAAGCACAAGAGTTTTGATTTTCGGTTTAACCCATTTTGATTTAACTAGAATACACTATTGATTTCATGAATAGATTTCATAAAAAACAAGTTCATATTATTTTACATGTGATTAGATTTCATCTATATACATTGGTGCGTTTATTATGTTTAAGAAACTTATTTTGATGAGTTGGTTTCATGAGTTTAAAGTTTTGTTTTTATAAAATGTTATTTTTATGAAATATATTATCAAAAATAAGTTTATATCATTTTATATGCATATTGGATTCTATTCATACACATTGGACTTCAATAGCTTGTTTTTGTTTTATACAAGTTTTTGGAGAAACTAGATTTTTCAATTTAAAATTTAGTTTTGAAAAATGATTTTTATATTTTCAAATGATATTTAACATCTCAAAATAGTTCACATGTTTATAATATGTGTTGATTCTTGAGCACACATATTTGTACTTTAATGAATTTATATGAACTTATTTTTATAGAATTTATTGAGATTTAATTGGATTTAAAAAGTATATATTTAAACACAAAATATAGTTTTTGGGCTGAGCCTGGTCGACTGGCCGGTCGGCCAGATGTGCATGAGTCTAATGTTGTCCATGTCGGTCGACCGCAGAGAGACTCAATACTCTCTATTTATTTCGATCAACCGAGGAGTCGACCGCCAGAAAGTTTTGCTCTCTGGAGATTGGGAACGGTCGACCAGTAACCCCAACGGTCATATTTTTTACCGTTGGCAGTCGACCGCCCGATCGGCCGATCTCTAGCTAAACAGTCAGAAACAATTAGTTTTTTATTTAACCTATTTTTGTTTTTTCCTAAAGAGTATTTTTCTCTTTTTTAGAATTTTTAACACCAGTTTTATGTCCAAATTAAATCCCTAATCATCTCTACCTTATTCCTAGAAATAGGGGTCATTATAGAGAGTTTCAAAAAAAAAAACTTTGATGATTTTGAAAAGAATTTTGATGGAGAAAAAATTATGTTTAAATTTTTGAAAAATCAAGAAAACAAGTTTTTATGAAATTCAAGTTTCAAGCTTCAAATTTCTATTTCTTCAAGTAAATTTTTTCAAGTATTTTCTTAAGAACTTCATTTCTATACTTCTAGTTTTCTCGCAAACTTGAGCTATCATTTCTATCTATCCTTATAGCATTTTTTATATTTGTGAGACTTATAATTTGTGGTCTTAGTGATCACCAAGTGTTGTATTCCTCAAACTGTTTTGTGCTACCCTCTTCTGTAGAGCTTTATTTGTTTGTGTGCCTTGACTTTGTGCCCATCTCTTGTGTCGAAGTTTATTGGCTTTGTGCCCACCTCTTGTGTCGAGGTTTATTGGCTTTGTGTTCACCTCTTGTGTAGAGGTTTGTGTCTTTTGTGGAGTTCCTAAGTGGAGATAATGAAGATCCTTTCAGGTGAAAGCGGTGACATAGAGCTTGGTGCTCGAACTTTGAAATATATTTTTATGTTTGTGTTTGGCTATCTCTCAATTCTACTCTTGTTATATCTTACGTTGCTCTTATTGCTTATACATATATGCTTTATATCGTGCTTATACTTGTTTCAATCCTAGAGAGCTACTGAAGCACTTCAACTCTTATAAAAAAGGAATCTTGAGGAGAAGTTCTAAAGCCCTTCACTAGAAATTCGGTTTCACTCTTTGAAAAGCTTTTGTATTAGTGTAAAAGTTTTAAATTCCGTATTTGATTAGCACTCATCTATTCACCCCTCTCTAGGTGAACTTTTCATCTATATTCCCTACTTAATCTGGAGATTCCCAGTAATGACCGCTATAAACATGCTACCTCTCCTCACCCAGGTTGAAGATGTGCAACACGCATGTACTCAAGGTGGACAGTTACAAAACTCTCTGCATGCAATCTCAACCATCACGTCATCAATCACGACCAATACAATAGATTCACCCGTGAAGATCATGCAGTTACGCAGATCTCATGAATGCCTCACCCTCCAGGCCAGCAACACAGTATAAATAGACCTTCTTCTCCAATAAGAAAGCGACTTTTGGGGGAACGGATTTCTACAGCCATATTCTACTGAAACCTCTCGTCTTCCATTACATCCTAGCTATCTGTAATTCTTGTAAATTAGAGTATATAATAAATCTTACTCCTCGTGGGTTTTCCTAGATTAGATTTTTCACGTAAAAATATCTTGTTTCCGTCTATTTTTGGGTTGTGTTGATTATTGAACAATTATACACTAAACTCATACTCTCGCTTGTGGTGTGGATCAACCGTTCTATTATTCACAGTAGAAAATCTCCACCATATATGTGTGTGTGTGTCAGCGCCATCTGACAGAATCCCATCAGATGGCGACTGATTTGGGGTATTTTCAATTTTTTTCTTTTGATCCAACTGTACCAATTTGTATTTCATCCCTTAAGATGTGTATTTATAAAAAATCACGTGTTTAGGAGTCTTTTTGATCATGTATCTAATTGTTGTAGAAGTCATAAGTTGAAAAACCGTTGAACTTTGAACCATTAGATTCATGATCAAACAAACTTCAAAACACGTATTTTTTGTAAATACGCGTCTTAGGGGATGAGTTACAAATTGAAAAGGTTTGATCAACCCAAAATTTTGAGAAATACCCCAAATAAACTGCCATTCTGTCAGATGGCAGCTGATAAATATTTTTCTCATATATATATATATATATATATATATATATATATATATATATATATATATAGAGAGAGAGAGACTCTCTCAGCTGGCGGCTAAGGTACATATCCCTCACACACACACACATGTACACACACACACATCCATCCATCCATGCGGGTATCTCAATTTTAAAATCTAAAAAAGAAAAAGGAAAGAATAGAAGAGGGCTTGATATCTTAGGGTAGAGGATAAAAAACAGGGAGGGAAGGAAGGAAAGGAATATGACCATGTGTGGACATTGGATAGCGAAAGATATGTAGCTTTCCCTCAAGTCTTTTTAAACCCTACCTAGCTAGCTAGCTAGCCAGTGTCCTTTGTTTCTTTGCTCTTCTTCGTGAGAGAGCGAGAGCGAGAGAGAGAGAGAGATCTGAAACTCCAAGAACAAGGGAGTAGGTACTGGAGAAAGCAAAGGGCACATAGAAAACCTTGATCCCGCACCTTAACCTAGTGTTTGTTTTTCCTTTCCCTTTCTGGATGTCTTTTTAATTCCAATATTCGAGGTTTATAACAATTTTTCTTCTTTTCTTTTTGCAGGAAACTTATTACTTAAAGAAGATCAAATCCAAAGGAGTAGTACTTACTTGTTCCTTCAATTGAGGAACTGAACTGTATTATTAATGAAGTGTAGTACTTATTTTCAACAAATTTCTCGATCATAGAATAAAATCAAGAATTGATCCCATTATGGCAACGTACTTCCATGGATCCCATGAGATCGAACCTGAAAGCATGCACACACTCTACCTCATGAACCCGAACCTCGCCAGCTACTCAGATGCGCCACCACCCATGAACATGTTCTTTCTCAATTCCACAGCAAACTCACCCAATCAACTTGCCCTGCCCCAGCCTCAACACTTGGTCGGAATCCCAGTCCAAGATTGGACTCAGCCCCAGCAAGGGTTGTCTCTGAGCCTACCGGTGCCTGAAATCGCTTGTCATGTAATGGTGCGTGGTGAGGAGGAGGTGAAGGTCTTTGGCTCACAGAGTAGTAGTGCTCTGGTGAACTCCAAGTATCTGAGGTTCGCGCAACAACTGCTGGATGAAGTGGTTAGTGTGTGGAAGGGGATCAGAGATGGATCGGCGAAGGGTCTTGTGAAGTCTAATGGAGATGGTGACCATGGAGAGAAAGGAGATGAGAGCGCGAAACGAGCAGTGGAGATCACGGCTGTGGAGAGGCAAGAGCTTCAGATGAAGAAGGCCAAGCTTGTTAATATGCTTGATGAGGTAAGAAGCAAATTCACTTTATATGTATTCATTCAAAAGAATTGCATGCTTTTTAGAGCCAAATTCAGGTGAATTTTACACAAAGTACTGAATTTAAGATTGAGAGTCTCAGAAAAGAAGCCCGTGAAAGAAAATAGATCTTGGATATGTTGAAATTGGTGGTCAGTTTTAAATTCTTTTGAATTCAAAGAAAAGTGCTATTTTGCATATGAATTATATCTGAAATAGGGACCCGAGAAATTGAAGGTTAGACTTCATGAAAACATTATTAAGCTACAAGATTTAAATTTGGAGAAACCCAGAAAAGGAATGAGAATCAAATTAACTCTGATAGTTTTGTTGTCCTGTTATTAGAAAATTATAGAAGAATATGAATAGTGTGTGTTCAAATGGAGAAAAAGCTAGTTCAGTCATCAAAATTATGTTAAAACTCAATATTTTTCATTTCTGTTTTCTGAATTTATTGCTATTTAACTCACTGATTCACTACAAAGTTCAAAAAAAAAATTAAACATAATATCTGCTTGTAAAAATCGTAGGTTGGGCAGAGGTACAGGCAATATCACCACCAGATGCAAATCATAGTTTCTTCGTTCGAAGCTGCAGCTGGAATTGGCTCAGCAGAAGCATACACCGCCCTCGCTCTGCAGACGATATCAAGGCAGTTCCGCTGCTTGCGAGACGCCATCACTGCCCAAATCCGAGCCACATCAAAGAGCTTGGGCGAAGAAGAGCTCACTGACGATGAAGGGACTAAATCAAAACTCTCCAGACTTCAGTTTGTAGACACACAATTGAGGCAGCAGAGAGTCCTCCAGCAGCTAGGAATGATCCATCAGAATGCCTGGAGACCTCAGCGAGGATTGCCCGAACGCGCGGTTTCAGTTCTTCGCGCTTGGCTCTTCGAACACTTCCTTCATCCGTAAGTACTTAAATACTCTCTCTAAATTCAGTTTCAGGAAACAATACTGAACTCTGAAAAATCCGCAGTTATCCAAAGGATTCAGACAAGCAGATGCTCGCGAAGCAAACTGGGCTCACTAGGAGCCAGGTAGTACAAAATCTATACACACACTAGTTCATAAAATTCATTTTTCCTGAAAGAATTTGCTGAACATTTTTTGAATTCAGGTGTCGAACTGGTTCATAAATGCACGTGTTCGTCTCTGGAAGCCAATGGTCGAAGAAATGTACAAAAAGGAGATGAAGGATCCAGAACAGGGCAATGCAGATGAGCAAACTAGTGAGACTGATGTTAAAGAGGACTCGAGTTCGAAATCCAACAGCAGCCCAACGAGAACCGATCAAGGCTACCCCCAACCTCTATCCTTGACAAATGTTGACAGCCATAGATATGCGAAAGGCGAAGATAACTTGTTCATGCAGTCTAATTTGAAAAAGGCGCGAAGTGAGGAATCAATGAACATAGGAAGTCATGAGCACAATAACTACTCTTTCATTACAGGTTCAACTAGCCATGGAGGAGGATTTGGGGAATACTCGGTTGGTGAAATTGAAAGGTTTGGGCTCGAGCAATTTGCACCGAGGCTATCAGGGAGTGGCGTTTCTCTGACTCTTGGGCTGACACAACACGGCAACTTATCTCTATCAGGAGCACAACCATCTTATATTTCTAGCAATGGCATCGAAAACAATGGTTTTTCTGGGATCGACAACAATCAATTCAAGCTTGAAAACATGAGCATTGAGAGCAGGAAGAGGTTCGCTGCTCAGTTGCTACCAGACTTTGTAGCATGAAATCTCTAGTAGGAGTTTGTGATTGTGCTTGTATAGTTGTTGTGTGTAGGGGGAAGTGAAGCATGAGCTGTATTGTGCATTTTTTTTGCCTCTCCTTCATTTGAATTTAAGTGGTGAAAGGAGGGAAAAGAGTAGCAAAGGGGCTTAGTGTAGAGAGAGGTGGGAGAAAATGGCATTAGTATCAGTAGAGTATACTGAACAATAGAATAGGGATTGCATACCATTTGATTTGGGACATAGATAGAAATCATTGGCATTTCATCCAAAAAGAATTATGTACATTGTAGGTAAACTTGTCCATGATTTCTCTGATGTGTGGACAGCGGACATATCAACAAGATGCAAACTTGTGTGATGTCTCTTTCTATCTGAGAGAATCTGTGCGTTTTCATGTATCAGTTTGCTTTGAAGCTTATTTTGGTAGTTTTCTTTTTCTTGACCTCACTGTTTCTTGTTGTTCTATGGTAATGGGATAGAATTTGAAGGAAATGACGTTGGTCTTTCATTCAGAGCATGTTTGGATCATGAGCATCAAAACTTGGAAAGCTTTTGTGGGCTTCACAGTACAAGTTTTTCCAGTTTTGATTTCCTTGATGTGTGTTTGGTTGGATTGAAAGAAAATGTGGGATTCACGTCAAAACTAGGAAAATAAAGATCGCCATATCACATTTCTTTTCTTGCCATTTTCTAAATCAAATAGAAGAAATATGCAGGAAAATTTAGGAGAAGTGATCCCCACTTATCCTTGGTTCATTTCCTAATGTTTCTCTCTTTTCTTTGGATTTCATTCTAAACAAGCAGGCAGTTTGAACCTTTTGGAAACACTGCAGCTTCCTATTTTTTACTTCCCTCAATTTAGGTCAGGCTCTATTTTCAAATACGCGCGTGCGCAGACACAATGAGATCGGGTGTTTTGTTTTCTTGAACACAAACCCAGCTGCCTATGAGAACCAATGCCTTTCTGCTGCATGAATGACCCATCTCAATCTTCCATTTTGTTCTCATTTGAGCAGCTCTTTATACAGTGATTTCTTACGATGCTTTCCATTCTTGTTCAAACTCAAACTCATAAGCATGCTACAGTCATCAATAGGAGGTATTTTAACATGTCAAGAATAATACTACAATCACGTCATTTGGTTAATAGATCAAACCCTAACGTTTCGTACAATATGTAACAATATGTAACTCTTTTGTTCTTCATAATTTGGAGAAGAAGAAGTTTCAGTATACATTATCCATCAAGCAAATTATATATTATATATATATATATATATATATATATATATATATATCAAATAAAACTAGATCTCTATCAGATCCGACGGCCCACGTGAAAGTTCTCACATGAATTCGTGAGAACCGTTCTTAGGGGATCAACTATATATATATATATATATATATATATATATATATATATATATATATATATATATATATATATATATATATATATATATATATATAGAGAGAGAGAGAGAGAGAGAGAGAGATACATATACATATAAGAGAGTAGATAGACAAGAAAATGAGTAGTAAGATAAGATAAGGATATCTAACAATATGATCATTATATCTACATATAAGAGTATCTAACACCCCCTCAAACTCACGATGGATCAAACATCGAGAATTTGAATAAAATCTCGTGAAACTTATGGGAGGTTTTTGATAAGCTGGTCGATGGAGCAGATTGTGATCGAGGGTGGTGTGATGAGATTCAGATGTCCGAGAGGACGACGAGCTCCATAAGGGAGATCCAGGATAGATCCGGCAAGGCGAGATTCGGATGGATCAAGCATTGCGAGATCCACATGGATCAAGCATCAGATGAGAGGCGAGATCCGAATGGATTTCAGATCAGGCAGGGAGAAATCCGGATAAATAAGACAGGGGAGATCCAGATAGATCAAGCGGAAGGAGATTTTTGTGGGCTCCGCAGACTCAACTGGCAGCGTGCTAGAGGGTAGCCGATCATTTAAGCATGAAGAAAATCTCAAGAGGGTTAAAATAGAGCCCAAGAAAGCTAAATTGATGAGAAAACTCAAAAGGGATAGAATAAAACCCAATAGGCTAAATTGATGAGAAAGCTCAAGAGGGCTAAAATATGACCCAAGAGGGTTCAGAGCCTATTCTGCAACGTTGGAGAAAAACGAGTGATGCGAAACCGACATCAGTGGATGCAAGAGGTAACTCTGATGTTATATGAGACGAGTGGTCTGAGGCTAGGCACACGCTATGCGAACACGGCCCAACGCAGGCTCGAGAACACTGAAAGAACTTCAATCAGTAAAGAAAAATATAAAAGATCTGATACCATAATAATTTGAAAAAGAAATTTCAATATATATTATTCATCTAGCAAATTACATTAATACACACACAAACAAAAAGTGTAGAAAGGTAAGAAAACAAGTAATAAGATAAGATAAAGATATCTAATAATAAGATAAAGATATCTAGACATAAGAGTTAGTTTGAAAACAAATTCTTCCGCATATTCCCATCTCTCATCATCAAAGTTCAAAAACAAATAACAGTCACCAAACAGAGACAATGGAATATAATCAGGTCAGCATTTTGATAGCATAAAACCACATATACACCATCAATTCCAAGCCCTACCTACAATTATCTTTTTCTACATTTGTGGAACCTGCCAGCCACCTCCCATGAATACACCAAGTTTACAAAAGCACCCTAAATTTTACATCACAATTATACATCAGAAACTGCCTACAACCAACACCCTTGCCATCTCTCTGATAATCAACAGAATACAAGATAGGCGACCAAAAAAACAAAAAAAAAAAAAATCTACAGTGCTGATTCTAGTGATCTCGCTGAACAACAGTAACCGATCTGGTCAGTAGTAATCAATGTCTGTCCACAAGTTGTCAGGTAAATTTGGAAAATCCCTTCAACTGAAATGCCAGTCATGGCAGGGAAGCACCAGCTCCCGCTCGCAGCATTTTAAGAACGAAGAAAGAAAATGAAAACCATCAGTAGCTCACAATCCGTGGCCAGACGCGCCAGTAGCAGGAATAGATGATGGACAGTGGAACATGTTGTGTGGCTTGTTCAAGTTACCAACACCTTCTGGCCTTTATTGCTCCCGGAAGAAGGCTCCAATAATCGTACAAGCGAAAGAAATATTTCCATCCTTGTCACATCCCTGTTCGCCTGTGTAAAACGGATTGAATGACCCCAATTAGAAGATAATTTGTGAACCAAATATAAACGATAGTGAATGTCGTTATCAAACTAGGGTTTATATTTCGGTCCTAGATAGCAATGTGTGCCAGGCACTACAAGACTTTGGTTCAAGTGACTACAGAACTAAACTAATTTAGGTTTACATAATAGATAAAAAAAAACTGACATATTGAAAGTTTCAAACCAAGTCAGAGAGTACTATGTTAAGAATAATTTGCTTACTGAAAGTAAATTGAAAATGCGAAGAACAATAAGTTATTAAATGCTACCAATAATATACTGACCATATAGGCTTAGGAACGATACAGAGGAACAGTTATGCAGAACAATCACCAAATACAGGTTCGGGATTGAACTTTGGTTTGGCCAAAAGTTCAACCCATCATTTTTAAGATTATTGAGACACAGATTCAGGATTTTTGGATTCCAAATTGGTCCAATCAATGCAAGTCAAGTTCAGCAATCTCCTCAAACTATACATGTAAAGGACAATTCGTTAAAGAAATCACCCTAAATTTGTATTAACCATGGAGGATTCTATCTATTAATGGGAAAAAGTTAAAATAAAAACTACTTACAGAACAGGTTCATAAATAGCCAGAAAACTGAAATGAGAAAAAGTTTATAGTCAAAAAATAGGTGGCATACCTCGACTGCAAAGCGTGCCCATACTTTATCATTACGAGCTTCCATCACCCCCTTCAAGATGGTCAGCCCCAAACCCCTAACTAAGTCAGCTATCTCCAAAAAGAGACCCCGCTCCTCACAAAGCATCTGAGTATAACAACAATGTCCCTAGGAATCCTTCCTTTGTGTTAAGAGTGAATTAATGAGGCATGGTTTAGTATATTTACCTCCACAAGCATCTGACGAGGTGGATTCAGATCCTCTACTATAATAGGACAGAACATGGACTGACTACCTACTTCAAATGCCCATGTTGCACCACCTTCAAAGTTATCCTTCAGCAGCAAGCCCCCTTCCTTGCTAAGGATCTACAGATACATTGATGAAAAGAACAGTTCAGCAAGATCATGCAAACTTGGCAAAAGAATGGCAATGATTTTGCAAATTTGCTGTCAATAAAAACTCAACTCTGTTAGCAGTTAATTTAGCATCATATACGTGAATTGCTATCAAATGGCCAAGGTCATAATATGTAAAAAAATCAATGTCAACGTCTTGTATGTATTTCCTGAGTACAAAACCTTGCCATTCTCAATTTGGAAATATGCAATTATGCACATTTTACCTAATTGACAACATATGTAGTGGTTAAGTTTTATGTTCACTTAGAGAAAGTAACTACTGCAGCCATTGGCGGATATTATACTAGAGAAAGACGTCTTGCAGGACATAAACAGGAGAGGTCAATGGAAACTGAAGCATAAGATGGTTCTAAATTTGCATATAAAATGTGAAATAGGACACAGATAGGGATTCTGAGAAAATGAGAGAAGGAATTGATAAACTAGTGCGTAAGCAATTTAGTAGTTTATGTGTAAACTGTAACAAATTGTAAAAATCATATGCCACAACTGTCATTCGAGATAATAAAGATGGTTTAACTTGAGCCTTCAAGATAATGTATTACACTTTGGATGGATCTAATTTCCAACTGTGAAAGCTAACAATTCTTCTATAATTTCTGAAAGCATGTGGGTATTTCTTAAACGAGCTTTACTAAGCTGCGATGAGCAATGCGATTATCTAGTTTTTCTTGTTTTCTTTTGAACAATGATATTATCTAATATTTGATTACTAGGATTCTTAAATGACTTCTACTATATGCCAGACACCACTACCACAACTATAGAAAAATGCACAAATGGTGCATTTACCACAAATAATGTCTCTAACAGGATAAAAATTAAAAGGATAACTACAAATGACAAATACCTTAGGCTCCCCAATCTCCTTCAGCTTGTCTGCATGTTTCGTCACACTTTGCAAGAATAGCATGTGTTTGATGGTTTTTTCCAGTAGAGCATCGATACTACACTGCTTCCCCAAGTTAAGAAGAATAGTGAAGATGTTAGTACACATCAGAAACATTAATATTCATAAATAATGAAAAAACTTAAAATATAAAACAAAATAACCAGAAAAATGCTTCAGGAGAAACATGGATCACCTTAGCTCCATTTGGGACAATTTCACGTAGTTCCTTGACACGGTCTTGAATCATTTGACGATCTTTGGCCTTGGTCGAAGATTCTCTCCTTGTCTGGATCTCTTCCTATTTTGTTTACCTGCCTCGTCAACTTTTTTACCATGTACAACAGAGTGATAATCACAGTTCATCTTCTGACCTTCCATCCATAGGTTGATCTGAGATTTATGGTCCACATTGCTTTGGGGGAAGCACCCTTCACCTCTTTCCATGCTACACAAAGATTTCACAGAACCTGAAGCTGCTGACTCGGACTTCATAGGCACAGATGGGAGACCTAAAATTCCAGCATTCATCTGCTTAGGCGAAACCACCCATCGATTGATTGGAGAACTAGTATGAAGTGAAGAATTGCTCATCTTTGTTGATGAAGTCTTACAAGATGCATTGTCATTCATCTCATATTTGTAACCTTGGTGAAACTGAGAGACTACAGCATCTAGCAGTTGGTCGCTACCCGCTACTGAGAACATCTCACTACAACAAATCTCATCATTCAATGCATTAAAAACATGACCATCTTCCAGCTCAGTTCTGCAGGTAGAAACATCAGTACTCAATTCATGAGCATTTGCAGTGCCATGTATTTTTACTTTATCCAAATTGCCATGAGAGAACCCAGATTTATATTGATCAAGCCGCAATACATCAAATAAATCATTTCCTGAAGAAGACTGTAGAAAGCTTACTGAAACTTTTTCATCTAAAGATGCCAAGAACTCTGGCTTCTCATTGCCCTTGCTACCAAACCTACTTGGTGCGTGGCCACTACCATTTTCAAGACAGGCAGAATTTTT
The DNA here is from genome assembly GCA_038442645.1 of Agave tequilana. Classification (NCBI taxonomy): domain Eukaryota; kingdom Viridiplantae; phylum Streptophyta; class Magnoliopsida; order Asparagales; family Asparagaceae; genus Agave; species Agave tequilana. Next base: position 87,599 of record JAVJIF010015748.1, read on the forward strand.
GTGTGTTCTATTTTCCTGAAGAGGAGAGCACTGTAGAGGATTACCCAGCAAGGAACAGAGGGAAGAACCATGATCAAATTGAGTAGATTGGCCCTCCAAAGCTTGAACCTGACTATAGTTGCTTTTCTGCCTTTCTGTAGAAGACCCAGACAGAGATTTTTTGCCAGTGGAGTTTAAATGGCTAGGATTCAAGTTGCCAGGAAATATTTGACTGACTGTTGCATTATCAGTTGGATTGATAACTTGAGGCACTTCTGCACTAGATGAATCAGCATATTGGCTCCTGAAACTTTTTCTGGTGCTGTTTAATGAATCGAATTTGCCTAGATCATTTGCACTGACCAGTAATTGACCTCTGGTAATTGATGACATGAGATCAGAACCTTGGAGAGGATTGAGGGATGAGCATTTATAGGATTGCAACTGGCGCATGGTAGTATTATCGAATATAGATACACAACTGTTAGCAAACTCTCCTTGTCTGATACCAGACATAAAAAGGAGTTGTTCTTCCAGGAATGTCAACCTACTATAGGGTGAACCAGAAGGAGGATTATATTCACTCCGAGAATTTGATTCGCAAGGCAACACATCCTTGAGCAGCATTGCATCTGAATTGGGGAACATTTGAAGAGCTTCCCGATGTTCAGTTTCGAGTTTGCAATTCAAGTGAAGGATTGGATTAGCTGCACAGCAAAACATTGGCCGAGTGCTAAGAGGAATCATTGTGCTTGACATATTCTCTTTCGCTAATGGGATTTCTGGAACATCGGTTGACATATGATCATACGACTGTGTAGACGAATCGCAAGGCTCACTAACAGCTCTAGACCCCAGATGACTTGAATGTTGGCAGTTTCTAGTATCATCATTGAGAGAAGATAAGGCATTTAGATTAGTACCCCCTTCTCCATATTGTTTGACAGCCACTTGCATTCCAACTGATACATGTAGTTGGATTTTCTGACACAAATTCTCGTCACTGATACTAGATAAAAGAGCCCCAGGAACAAATTGCAGCTGTTCAAATAAACGCTTCACATGATTTACAAATCCAAGATTCTCAAGGACCTACAAAATAATTGCCAAAAGTATGTTCAGATTCCTTTATATGCAGGATATAGCAAAAAAGGAGCAAAGATTGAAGCATAATAGTCTCATAAAAGGTGCATTGACCCTAGCTAATAACTGTAGAAAGGAAAAAATAATGCTCACAAGTCAACACCATTATGCAATAGCAATTGTACAAAGTAATGGCAAAGAAAAACCAATGAACCCGACTCAGAATGACGGCAAAGATTGACAGCATATCGTACAATATGGTCACTCCAGCCGCTACTCTCTGCAGTTTATCAAGAATTTTGCTATTTAACCAACCCACTCTGAAAGAAGATACTTAGGCGTGGTGGTGGTGTTGGTGGTAAATGGCAAAGTACCCAACATGTTTTTTTTTTTTTTTTTTTTTTTTGAAGAGAGAGAGAGAGAGAGAGAGAGAGAGAGAGAGAGAGGAGAGAGAGAGAGAGTTGTGTGTGTGTGTGTTAAATATAGCATTAGACTGCTATGAAACAACAATGAAACCTTTTATTGCTATGTGAATCTGTTTCTCCGGCTCACCTCTTGAATGGGACTACTTCACATTAAAAGTTTTCTACAGAACTAGATGTTCACCATCTATCGTAGAAGTTACAGTCTCTTAAAGAGCATGAACCATTTCAAACAAACAAAAATAAAAAGACTATAAATGTCCTGCAATACAATTAAAGTTCATACAGTAGCCAGGAGGAGAGATATGTGAAGTATAAATTCTTGACCTACCACGAAGTGCAGGTATACATACATTTCCAGTAAGTACTAACTACGACCATTCTTAGCAAATAATTTATATAGGTTACATCTTATTTGAGATTGCACGCTGTAACATCAACAACTATATTTCCCATTAGAAAAAACTGAACAAGACTTACCATCTGAGTGGAACCAAGTTGCACAATGCCATGAGGAAGCACCGGAATAATTGCTATTGTCTGTAAAACAACCAACATATGTGAGAACAAAAAATCCAGAAAAAGAACAAAAAACAGGGGCCTCAATCAAAAAAACAATTAATCATTGATGAGTATTTTCTGACCTTTATGCTTGCCAACATTGGTTACTGATCTCAGCCAAACCCTGTTTGTCAATAGGAGAAAAATGTCACATGGAAGCAGTTGCCATTCTGGTCATTAAATTGTCACCCACTCAAGCCACGGCATTAAGTAGTTAAACTGAGTGACATTAAAATGGGAAAATATACCATGACACTATATACCTTAAAGAAAGAAGAAATTATTTGCAAAACAAAAGGGAGGAAAATGATCATGCAAGTCAAACCAACTATAAATTCCAAAACTTTCAAGTATTTATAATGTTCCATTAGTACCATTGGAATGAATTTCAATTTCCATACCCTGGTCTGACATTTCTAATGGACTACTAAAATGGGAAGGTCGACAAAGATACAGGAAATGCCGGAAAAGTTTTAGTACATTACAGACCAAATTCCACTGACATGTACCTCAGTTTTTAAGTCTCTTTCATAAGAGGAAGATAATTCTTTTGGAGCACAATGATTGCAATGACACCAAAGTTGAACGGTAACGCATCTGTCTCATGTCAGAACAACTAGCTATCCCAATCATGGATTTTAGCTTTGCATAGCCTCAGAAGTAGGGTATAATATATTTAAAATGTTAATACTTAATCATACAGCACATAATAAGTCAAAGCACTTCTAGATAACAGTTATGTTCACAGAATGTCACACATATTTGGATGTCATACTCAACACAAAAATAACAAGAACATTCAAAGATATACTTGATGTCATAGTCACCTGACTCACCTCTTCCATAATCTCACAGGTCAACATCTTATGAGACAAAGCTACAATATATCTCAAGGAAAAAAACAAATAGTACCACATGGAAAGATAATAAATTTCTTAAACAACAGTTTTAGTCAAGAAGACTGTAACCTAAACAATCAACTAAAACAAATGAATATTAAAATTCCAACAGATATATCATAATTTAAAATTCCAACAGACCAATGACAATTTTGACTACTAGTTGCTAGAATTTTGCGTTCATTGATATAAACTGTGGCTAGATCTGACAATTCTTATGGCAAAAGGACGTTGGCCAAAAATTATAGTCAGAAGGAAATATGTTTCAGTACAGTATAACGTATCTCTCGAAAGATTCAAAACTGTTTGAGCAACACATTTTTGCATAAATTCCAAAACCACTTAAGGTTACGGCTAGTAGCAAACTCGTGATTGACATTACTCTTGGAAAAAAAAATTAATAGACCTGAAAGATAAATATGGTAAAGGTAAAAGTGGATGCAATTAAGGTGTAACTATCTGAGAAATGCATAAATATGGATGGATCCCCCAACTTATATGCATCCAAAGCTATTATTATTTATTATTAATACCATTGATGTAAAGGAAATATACAATTCTTTTTTGGAGAAGGAGGGAGGGGTTAAATTATGGCAAATTTTGCATGTTTTGACCCAAAATAGATCCTTACAATTCAGCACTTTCATATAATATAAATCACTCTGATTGCAGTCTTGTAGACAAATAAAGGTGATTTTTATCTGTTATATAGAACCGTCAAAACTTTCTCAACCATAATCATATAAAATTTTGAATTAAACCCTCGTCTTCCACCAAATCTTTGTAGGAAAAAGAAAACAAAAGCTATATACCTTGAAATGGATCCGTTGTCAGCGAGCACATCTCCAAGCAGCCATTCATGGTTTCCCATCAAAGCAGCTTTCCCAACTATCCTGAAATACAACAGGCTATTTAACAACCAACCAAGCGCGGAATAAACGGGGGAAGCAAATTTACACACCTTCTCCTACACCATGAACCTGCGTTGCCATCAACTTGAAAACTAGCGTTCGCACTCTGTCCTCGGCTTGGGATCCAAGCTGAGAAAGGCCACCATTTTGGGAGCCTCGAAGCACCCACTTTCCTTAATTAGCAGATCCATTGCTTCAAACCCAGAAGCAGCCATGGCAGCCGCAGTTCGTTCGCAATGTCCATCCTCCCACACCAAATGCCTGTTAAATTTCCAACCAAAAACTGTCATTTATTTTAAAGATCAAATCCTAGATCTTCAAAAGTTCCAAAACTAGAAGGTAAAAGGAAAACAGAGGTTTTTGATCCTTTCCTTTCTTCAAAAGAGCTCATTTTTAGTATCAGATGTGTGAATATTGCAACTCAACCAACTGAAGTGTAATAACCACACTGTCATTATCCACCAAAAATGAGCAATATTTAATTACTGTCTCATATACTAGCCTCGTTCAAAGAAGCTAGCTAAAAAAAGTGAAAGTAAAGGCAGATTCTTCCAATCAAAATCAGAAACATAGCTAAATAAAGTTAAGTATTAAATTTTGACCACTCATTAATACTAGCTGTCCGAAGAGAACGAAACTTTAAAGAAATACTGTCAAATTCGAAAAAGAAAAAAAAAACAGAGATCAAATTCGAAGCTTACATCTGATCTCCACATCCAATCGCCTTCCAGAACACAGCATACGACCACCCAAACTCAATACAGAGCCTTCTCAGCACCTCCTTCACTAAAGCCCCCATCGATCCAAAAAACCTCGGAGGCAGAGAGAGCTAAAAACCCTAAAAGTCCTAACTTTTAAAAACCCTAACACTAGCTCCCGCGGCAAGATCCCCGGCCGGCCTGCTTCGTCCTCACCCCGCCGCTCCTCTTCCACGCCGGCTCCGCTACCTCCGCCGCCGCCGCCTTCCTTCGACCCATAGAAATCAAACGAGAGGAGAGGAGGGGGGAGAGAGTGTGAAATAACTTAAAGACAGAAGAGTTTTTATTCAACGAAGCGAAGACTGCTGTCCTTTTGGGAAGCGGGAGGGGCTACTTGTGAGGGGGCGCTGGTCCCGTGGACAGCCATCATTCCTCCATCAGGGGCATAACCGGAAAACGAGGAGAAAATTTAGGGGAGCCGCTCAGCCGGAGGAGAGAATTTTTTTTTTTTTTCCTCTGTTTTTTTTTTTTTTTTCCCGCTCTGATCTCGCGCTTGTTTTTTTTGGGAATCTGAGAGAGAGAGAGAGAGAGAGAGGGTTCACACACGGATCCTGGGGATTCTTTGTGCGAAAAATGCTCTGCAGGCCGTGGAGAGACGCTTAAAATGCTCCGCCAGTGAAGCTCTTGTTGTTGGGGATTTTTACACAGAGCACACTGGATTTTATTGTTTTGATTGGGAGTGTTTTTGCGAGCGGGAAAGAATTTCTTCGATTATCTAATAAAATATTACTGTACTCTCACGTGTTTTTTGGCGAGAAGAGGGACACGGAGACGGAGCGTTTGTGACTCCTCGAAGGGAGTTTTGAGAATGTGTAATATACTTCATCAACAGGCTGCTTGGTTTAAGGTTGTGCATGTCAATGTAACTCTATTTTTATAAAGGGGTGTTTGGTTGGAAGGAATGGGCGGAAGTAAGGAAATAAGGAAGTATAATTGATCACTTTTCTATCTATCCAAACACCGAAAAAGGAAAATAAGAAAACCCTTTTTTCTTTTCTATTCTCTCTTTTACACAACCACTTCCTCACTTCCAGAGTGCTACAGTTAATTTTTGTGGTCATGTAAATCTCATTTGTAATAAGTTGTAACGCAAAACAGTTAATTTTTTGATCATGTAAATTTCACTTGCATTCTAATTACAGTCCATTTTTTATTTTTCTTAATTAATTTTTATTTTAATATTATTTTGCGGTCAACTTTGTGGTCAACTTTTCCATTTCCACTTCCACATTACCATCCAAACACCGGAAAAAACATAACATTTTTCAAACTACACTTCCCAACAACATCCAAACCCGGAAAACTTACTAACCAATTCTCAAGTTTCAAGGGAACTATTATCACTTCCTCACTTCCTTACTTCCTCACTTCCACCCTTAACCAAACAGGCCTTGCAAATCTAATATATTGTTTGGTGAAGTGGTCAGAAAATTATTTTATTTTAATTTTAAAACAATAGAATTAATAAATTAATTTACTGGCAGCATAAAAGTGCTCTGCCCCAAAGAGATAATGGTCGATCTACGTGTGGTTAGCCAGGGCGTGTCTTCCCCTGTGGTACGGTGATCTCCAAGCGCACGATTTGAAGATGACGGACCTCGGACCGTAAGAAGCCCAATTGTTTAAGAAAACAAAGAAAGAAATTAAGAGGAATATTTAGATGAAGCGAGAAATTTAATCTGGATAGTTGAGATGAGAGGAAGAGGAAAAGAGGTTGAGACGAAATGGAGATTCTACTCTTCTCCTCTAAGGTGTTGAGATCAGCATGTCAGAGTTATGCTGAGAGCTTATAACAATATGGCACAAATAATAAACATCAGAGAAGGAGATTTAACGAGGTTGGACAAATTGCCTACGTCCTCAGAACAGAAAGGAAAGATTTCATTCGATGTTACATTTGATCTTTAAGGATCTCATATTTATAACCAGAGAAAAGAAACCTATATACCCAGAATTCGCTTCAAAATCAAAAACAGAATTCGACCAGATCAGAATTCAAACAAAATCAGAATTTAGCTTGGATTCACCCAGTTTGTCGCAACTTTCAAAGCTCTCGTTCTGAGAGTTGATCTGTCTCATAGCTTTTGAAAACTTCCTCTGACTTTCGA
>JAVJIF010015749.1:0-106443 GCA_038442645.1 Agave tequilana
AATAGGAAATCTGATTTTTCCTAAAACTCATGAATAGACATATCAAAAATAAGTTTGTTTAAGATATGAAGCATGTATTTATATTGAACACATCTAATATACATAAAAACCATTTAAACTTGTTTTGAACTAAACTATTCATGAAAACCAAAATCCATAAAACGTGTGTGTTGTGCACTTGAGCATATCAACTATACTAAGCTTTACAAATGGATCTAAAACACACAAAACCTAAAACTAGGATACCTAAGTCTTCTTGACAATCTTCAATCTTCAAGTCGACTCGATCCCAAACGTGATCCACCGAGTGCAAAGGTATGATCTTGATGCTCGGGCACTGGAATCACTATGAAAAGCTCCAAAAACTCCTTTGTTGAAGCTAATCACCAACTAATATCTTGATTAATGATCTGAGACTAAAAACACAAGAATATTAGTAAACATAACTACATGAGTTAATCATCATCAAAACTAGAGTGGAAGGCCTTCGGGCCAACATTCTTGTCTTCGGGGTCCCACAACCTGTAGCTGTTCCTCTTGACGCCCAAATAGACAAATTTCTTTGCTCGCGGATTCACCTTGCCATTCTTGGCACTGAAGTAGGTCGGACTTTCAAACTCCCGCAGCACACCATGATCTTGAGCAGCTTTCCCAGACCAAATTTCCAATGGAGCTTTACCTCCTATCGCAGTCGATCTATTCATGAGATGGCTAGCATACTCAGTCGCCTCAGCCCAAAACGACTTGTCTAATCCTACATTAGACAACAACCGCCGAACTCCTCCAGCAAGGAACGGACTACCTCCTTAGCCAACCCATTTGTACCTGTTGTGAAGTGAGTAACAATTCCGGTGTTCTGGCCAAATCGTAAGAATTGGTACATGTCCTTTCCAATATTACCAATCTTTAGCTCCTTGATCTTCCTACCTATCTGCCTCTCCATTCTTCCCCTCCACTTCACCAATATATCTAGGGCTTCAATACTTTGTCTCATGGGATATATCCAACAATGCCTAGATACACTATCAACGAAAGAGACAAAGTACCTGTGACCTCCAAGCGATGTCGTCTTAGCAGGTCCCCAAATGCACATGTGAACACAATCAAGAAGACCTTTATTGTGGTGAGTACTGGTGCTGAATTTTACCTTCTTCTTGTCCAGAACGCTGTGATCACCTTCCAACTTGCAGGTAGCAGCACCTTCCAACGATTCCATCTTTGCAGGAGCTCGCAAAGACTTTTCTTCTTCCTGACCGACCTTTCCCTGCCAGACCTCCGGGCCACCATCATCTGAGGAACTAGAAGTCTCCACCTGATCTATAATCGTACTACTCTTCAAGTAGTAGAGACTGTCTCGGCGGACGCCCTTCATCACCACCATCGAGCCCTTGATCATCCTGAGATCGCCATCTCGAAAAGATATCACCATGCCCGATGCTTCCAAAGCTCCAATAGAGATTAGATTTCTCTTCAACTGAGGTACATACCTCACTCCCTTCAGCTCCCTTACCATCCCATCAACCATCTGATTCGGATTGTACCTACACCCTCCATGACACATGGGTAATCATCGCCCATAACGACTGAACACCCCTCCAGATTCTCAAAGCTAGAAAATCAGCCCCGATTAGGGCACGCATGGTATGTTGTACCTGTATCCAAAATCCACTCATCTTCTCATGAGTGACCAACGATGGGAGTAATGACTGAAAACGAAAAACCTGACGAGTCCGAATCTGATCCATCTGCCTGTGAATTACTCCTCTGAGTATTTGTCACCTTTGCAAGATTTGCTTCAGCCTTCGACTCCTTCTTCTTCCCTTTGAACTTCGGACAGTCTACTTTCCAGTGTCCTATTTCTCTGCAGAAGGCACACTGGTTCTTCCTCAGATCCCTATAGCCCGACCTGGACTTCGATCTTCCTCTTTCTTCACTGCCCTTCCTAGATGAACCCCTGCTTCTTACCGCTAGCGCCTCTGCTGACGAGCTTGACTGAGAAAGCTGTCTCTCCTGTCTCCTCGTCTCATAGCTTGCCAATGCAGACGACACCTCATGATAGTCCAGAGTCTGTCTACCATTTATAAAGGTTAATGTGAATGTCTCATACTCCTCCGCTGGGAGTGAGTTCAGGAGGATTACAGCCTTATCTTCTCATCTACCTTGACATCCACGTTCACCAAATCTGTAAGAAGCTTCGTGTAGCGGTTGATGTGATCATTCACTGAGCACCCCTTCTTCATCTGAAACCCATACAGCTTGCTCTTCAGCTGCAATCGCGATTCCACACTTTTGGTCAGATATTTCTTCTCAAGGGTCTCCCACAACTGCCTCGCAGATGTCTCGTGTAACACAAGATATTTGAGGTCTTGTGTTAGACACGACCTAATCAACCCACACGCAGACCTGTTCATCTTCTCCCACTCTTCTTCAGTGATTTTTTCTCGCCTCTTCTCTAGAAGTAGAGTGTCCTTGAGGTTCGATGCATTCAGGGCATCCATAACCTCACACCTCCACATCCCAAAATTATTTGTGCCGTTAAACTTCACCACGTCTATCCTCGGATGAGGATTCATGATCTTTGAAAAACTTCTAGAGGGGGGGTGAATAGGTGTAAATGCTAATCTAGAACTAAATGCAAACTAAATGAAAACTAAATGCGGAAGCTAATGCAAATATTGCAACACACTTAATACAATCAACAAGTGTAGCCGAATTCCCCATGAAGGGCTCTGGACTAACTCCTCTTGATTCCCCTTGAATGGGTTGAGGCGCTATGTGAAGCTCTTGTTGATTAGGTACAAGTGAGGCACACACAAGCATACAATAGAAATGGCAATATAAATCAATGCTCAACACAAGCAAATATGATATGATGATATGAATGATGCTTTGCACAAATAAAAGAGAGAGAGAGTTAAAGAGACAAGTGAAGCAAACGCAAACACAACGATATGTTTCGAGGTTCGAGCACCTTGCTCTACATCCCCGCCTACACCACCGTGTAGGATTTCCAATCCACTATCTCCCACCGAGGGAACCTCTACCAAAGAGGATTTGTTACAACACTAGGAGTACCGAACTCCCTCTCAATACAAACACCACCTCACACAAGAGGGGTAGGCCCTTAGCCACACAACCAACACCTCTACCTAAGAGGGTTACAACCAATCTCCACCTCTCACTAGAGGGAGCAAACCAACAACCCAATACAACAACCTCAGCCTCCACCAAAGAGGGAGCAATACAAGAAATCAAGGGTTTACAACAAGTGGTATATCTCAACCACAAACCACTTTCCTTTTTCCACAAAACAAAGATCCTAATAGAATAGGATAGTATGATAGCTCAAGTGTGGAAAACTAGGTGTTTGAAAAACAAGAACACAAAGAAAATACTTGGAAAAACTCTTGTAGAAAGATAGAGAATGAAAACCAATACAAATATCCCAAATTCCTATTTTCTTTGATTTTCCAAAAACCTAAAACAATAAGATTAGAAGTCTTTTTAGCACAAAAACTCTTTTAAAACTCTTTTAAAACAGTAGAGAAAGTCAGAAAATTTTGTCTCTAAAAACCTTGGCCAAAATCCCAAAGGAATGAGGTTTATATAGGCAAACAGAAAACTAGCCGTTAGAGCTGAGCTGGCAGCTCTGACAGGCAACGGTCGACCGGCCCGGTCGACCGCCAACGGTCAGAAATGTGACCGTTGGGCAAACCCGGTCGACCGCCCGGTCGACCCAAACAAACAGAGAGCACTGCTCTCAGACACGGTCGACCCGGACGGTCGACCGTCCCAGTGTCTCCAAACGTGCACAGATCTGTGCACGTCGGTCGACCCGTACGGTCTACCGACTTCAGCCCTAGTCGACTTGTCATGGCTGACTAGTCGACTTGAGTGAAGCCTGAACCAGAAATCTGGATAGAAAAACAGTTTAAAATTATTTTTGAAAAATCTTTTAACACTTCTAAAAATCACCAAAAATAGTTTTATCATTTTGCATTGATATATAAACATGTGGTAAAAAGTTTAGCTCAAATATCAATCAATGTGAACTTTTTGTGTCTTATCATTTTTACCAAAAATCAAAACTTGTATTTTTATCAAACTTGATTTTTCCAAAACATAAATAGGATAGTCAAAATAAGTTTGTCTAGCAAGTTTAAAGCATGTATGTATATCTAGAACATATCTAATATACATAAGAATAAAGTAAACTTGTTTTGATCTATTATCCATGAAAACCAAAATCAAACATAAAACGTGTGTGTTTGTGCACTTGAGCATATCAACTATACTAAGCTTTACAAATGGATCTAATATACACAAACCTAAACTAGGATACCTAAGTCTTCTTGACAATCTTTATCTTCAAGTAGACTTGCTCCCAAACCGTGATCCACCGAGTGCAAATGAATGATCCTTAAGCTTTGGCACCGGAATCACCATGAAAAGCTTCTAAACTCCTTGTTGAAGCTAATCACCAACTAATATCCTGCTAATTGATCTGAAACTTAAAATCACAAGAATATTAGTAAACATAACTACATGAGTTGATCATCATCAAAACTAGAGTGGAAGGCCATTGGGCCAACAATCTCCCCCTTTTTGATGATGACAAAACTCATGGAGTTATATATGCATGGATTAAAGTTAAGCTTCAAAGAAGCTCCCCCTTAACTCATGCATAAACAAAGAAATAATAAATATGCAATGAATGGCAATGCATTATATCATGCATGAAAACAATAAAACTCTTATATCAACAAAACATGTTCTAGGCTCTAGATACCTATGAAATATTCACAATAAACATGTTCTTATACCATTGAAACTTTCAAAACAGAACATGCCTCTAGATACCAATTAAAATCATAATATATGCAAAAACATAAGCATGCATATAAACTCAAAATCTTTCTCCCCCTTTTTGTCAATCATCAACAAAGGGGTAAGAGCAAAATCAAAACAAATTCTTCTATCAACAAATCAATGTTCTCCCCTTTTTGTCTAAAACACAAAAGATGTAAATAAGGGGTGAATAACAAATCATAAGATGAACACTCAATTAAGATACCAAATGAAACATATATGTCAATGAAGTGCATTTTGATATCAATTGAAAGTGAACATAAAACAATCAATAATTGATATATGCGATATACATTCATGAAGAGGAAGACGCTAAGTTAACTTCCCTACACATATGCATTAGATGAAGAAGGGATGACAAGCCCCAATTCACATAACACATATTATGTAATGCATAAGAGGAGATGTGAAGCTCCCCCTACACACGTGTATCACATAAAGAAGAGTTGTCAAGCTCTTCAATACAAGATACACTCAACATGAATCTATATGTAGAAGAGATGTTAAGCTCTCCTTGCATATAGTCAAAGCAAATCAAAGATTTTGAGTATTTTCTTTAAACAAAACCAATTGAAATTAAACATAAATCTTGAATTCCTAAACATGAATCTTGATACCAATTATTAATTTTTTTTTTAAAAGCAAGTGATACCAAATTGAAATTCAATATTTTCTATTCATAAAGCAAGGGAGTGGAAATCAAATATCAATTGAAATAGAGTATGAAATACACATTTTCTCCCCCTTTATGAAATACCAAAAAAACATTGCGTGGGCTTGAAATAAGATACCAATTGAAAAACTAAATCAATTGAAATAAAGTTAAAGCTCAAGCTCCAGCATAAACATAATTTTGTAAAAATTTATATCTTAAGCACAAATAAACATGTATATGTGTATGAAATAAAAAGAGTACCAATCACAATAGATGATACCAATTGAAGAACAAACATACACAATAAACAATTATGAGTATACAAAAAGGATCAAATTGATACCAATTGAAAGAGTTCAATAATACCAATTGAAATAACAGTAGCTTGTGTATACCTCATATCATCTACCACCCAATCATGGTTCAAGTTTTAAAAGATTTTCATTGTTAAAGCATACATGAACATGATCTCCCATCCAACCACCCTTGGATGGTAGGGATTTTCAAAAATAGATTTAAAAATGTAGTTTGTTTGAAAAACTCTACCAAATTGAAGAACACCGCAAGTAGTTAAATGGAAATTTTTGTTAACTAGTACGAAATCCTTCAAGCAAGGAATAAACTAAAATAATTTTCATAAAACACATGTAAATCACATAGCACTTAGAAACACTCAATATTCAATAAAGTCCATACATGCTTATGATAACATACTCATAAGAATTAAAAAAAATGGTGAGTGTACAAGTAATGTGTGACATGGCATTATGAAATTTCCAATAAGCTCAAAATTCCTTGAAACAATGAAAACATGAAAATCGTTAAAACTATCTAATCTTCAAGGCATATGTATGTCTAATGCAAACTAGAGTTATACATACATATCCAAAACATGACGAGTCCACAAAGATATATGCATGAAGCACGTGGCTCAAAAGGATACTCATGTATAGTCAATAGTTTGGATAAGATGGACATATACATGAAGTTAAACATGAACACATGAAAACATGAAAAGCTAAATCTTCATTAAAAGCAATTTTCATTTCAAGGTATATGTATGAATTGTCAACACAATAAGTATACATACATATCCCTAAACACAAATGAGTCCATAAATATAGATTTGCATGAAAGGCAAACGACTCAAGGGGTATACATGTATATCTTAATGTTTTGGCAAAACAAACATATACATGAAATGTAAACTCATATACATAAATCAAATTCAAAAATGGGAATACAAGTTTAAAATGTATGAATCATCAAAACTAGACTATACTAGCACATCTAATGGGTTCAAATAAGCGTTCAAGTACAAAATAAATAGATTTATTTGTGGCCCATTATATGCACAAGTATATAACTAGTCTTAATGAAAACTAACACTTAAACAAATATTCAAATCATTGAGCATCAAAACAATATAAAAATCAACATGATAAATAAAACATGATTACTATGTAAATTCACATGTTATTAGATTCATGATGTACATGATAGCTAAGCAAATGGTGAGAACACAAAAAGAATAGTCCATATTAAACATGGGTGTCTCAAATACTATACATGTAAGTCATAATCCTACTAAACATGGTATTTACATACTAATCACTAAACATCAAACATGCTATAAATAATGATGAAATATAAAGCATGTAAACAATAAATAGGAGTTAGGAATTGTTACCAAAACCTAGAAGGCAACTCTCCTTGTCTCCAAAACATGGTGGTCCTCTCCACCAAACACTTCCCTGAAAGTGATGCATCCAATTGATTTCCATGAAGCTCGGAACGCATCCACTCCAAGGTGTCATCACTCTCACGTCATGTGAGAGCCCACACCTACATCAAAAATAGGAGGGGTGGTTTTTGGTACCCATACCTTCTTGGGTCCATGGGAGTTAGTACCTTCTCTAACCCAAACAAATTTTTTTGCTAAATTATCAACATGTAATCTATCATAACAAAATTTAGCAAGGTGGCCGTTACGTCCACAATGTGTACAAGTGTACACATGAGCATACGTGTGATGGTGTCCGTGAGGAGCATGTGTATGCCGTGGAGGGTGTGCATGCATAGATGGAACTTGTTTCTTTCGAACCAAGGATTCCAAGCGTGTATGGTTCTTAGCACATTGGCTCATAGTGGAGCCCAAACAATCCATTTTCTTCTTTAACAAATTTATATCATTTTGAATTGTAGAAGAAGTGGAACATGCAATAGGTGAAGTGTGTGATACTACCCTAGCATGGCAAACATGTACATCAATCTTATTTTGCAAAAATAATGTTTTTCTTTACACAAACATCTAAATCATTAGAAATAGAAATAATTTTATTTTTCAAAGCAACATTCTCTTTTAAAATAAAATCAACTTTTGAGGACAAATTTCATTTTTCTTCAAAAGGTTTTCACAATCATTTTTAGATTTTAAAACTTTATTTTCTTTTAGAGCAAGATCTAATTGAGATCTCAATGAATCCCTTTCATTATAGACCTCAACCTTCTCTTGCAAAACATTGTTAAGTCTAGAATGCAAACTCTTATTCTCATTTTCAAGTCCTAGACTTTTCTTTTTCAAAATTTTATATTTTTCTATTAATTTTTCACAAACAATGGAAAGTTCTTCGTTCAATGTATGAGCATCAAAATTATCATCACATGAAGAACTAGCATCATCATTGCTATCTAAGTGGGTTTCCGATTGTACCTCAAGGGAGTCATTCCCTTGGACCATGAAGCATTGTGGATCGGATTCTCCACTAGATTCCTCCGGTTGAATTGGCAATTGAAGCTTGGAGGTGGTGGTGTGGTTGACAACAAATTCCACACTGCAAAGGCGGAATCAATGTTAGAAACACGCAAAAGATAATCTTTATTTAATGTGCTTCTAATAGCCTCTAGGGCTTGTGCATTGGCCCCTAAATGATCACCATTACCAAGATAGCATTTCTTGGTAGCGGCAAGAAAGACATGCAAACCTAGGGTCTTCAAGTACATGGACATCCTATACTTCCAAACAACAATGTTGGAAGGATCAAAGCTAGGTAGGGTCATGAAGTCCATGGTATAAACTATATGTGTGCAAACAAGCAAATGCAAACAATAGATTAGCAAGCAAATGGATCTCACTCCTAGGATGTTAAGCCTAATATCAGGAGCGCTAGCTCTGATACCAATTGAAAAACACCTAGAGGGGGGGTGAATAGGTGTAAATGCTAATCTAGAACTAAATGCAAACTAAATGAAAACTAAATGCGGAAGCTAATGCAAATATTGCAACACACTTAATACAATCAACAAGTGTAGCCGAATTCCCCGTGAAGGGCTCTGGACTAACTCCTCTTGATTCCCCTTGAATGGGTTGAGGCGCTATGTGAAGCTCTTGTTGATTAGGTACAAGTGAGGCACACACACAAGCATACAATAGAAATGGCAATATAAATCAATGCTCAACACAAGCAAATATGATATGATGATATGAATGATGCTTTGCACAAATAAAAGAGAGAGAGAGTTAAAGAGACAAGTGGAGCAAACGCAAACACACGATATGTTTCGAGGTTCGAGCACCTTGCTCTACATCCCCGCCTACACCACCGTGTAGGATTTCCAATCCACTATCTCCCATCGAGGGAACCTCTACCAAAGAGGATTTGTTACAACACTAGGAGTACCGAACTCCTCTCTCAATACAAACACCACCTCACACAAGAGGGGTAGGCCCTTAGCCACACAACCAACACCTCTACCTAAGAGGGTTACAACCAATCTCCACCTCTCACTAGAGGGAGCAAACCAACAACCCAATACAACAACCTCAACCTCCACCAAAGAGGGAGCAACACAAGAAATCAAGGGTTTACAACAAGTGGTATATCTCAACCACAAACCACTTTCCTTTTTCCACAAAACAAAGATCCTAATAGAATAGGATAGTATGATAGCTCAAGTGTGGAAAACTAGGTGTTTGAAAAACAAGAACACAAAGAAAATACTTGGGAAAACTCTTGTAAAAAATAGAGAATGAAAACCAATACAAATATCCCAAATTCCTATTTTCTTTGATTTTTTCAAAACCTAAAACAATAAGATTAGAAGTCTTTTTAGCACAAAAAACTCTTTAAAACTCTTTTAAAACAGTAGAGAAAGTCTGAAAATTTTGTCTCTAAAAACCTTGGCCAAAATCCCAAAGGAATGGGGTTTATATATGCCAAACAGAAAACTAGCCGTTAGAGCTGAGCTGGCAGCTCTGACAGGCAACGGTCGACCGGCCCGGTCGACCGCCAACGGTCAGAAATGTGACCGTTGGGCAAACCCGATCGACCGCCCGGTCGACCCAAACAAACAGAGAGCACTGCTCTCAGACACGGTCGACCCGGACGGTCGACCGTCCCAGTGTCTCCAAACGTGCACAGATCTGTGCACGTCGTTCGACCCGTACGGTCGACCGACTTCAGCCCTAGTCGACTTGTCATGGCTGACTAGTCGACTTGAGTGAAGCCTGAACCAGAAATCTGGCATAGAAAAACAGTTTAAAATTATTTTTGAAAAATCTTTTAACACTTCTAAAAATCACCAAAAATAGTTTTATCATTTTGCATTGATATATAAACATGTGGTAAAAAGTTTAGCTCAAATATCAATCAATGTGAACTATTTTGTGTCTTATCATTTTTACCAAAAATCAAAACTTGTATTTTTATCAAACTTGATTTTTCCAAAACATAAATAGGATAGTCAAAATAAGTTTGTCTAGCAAGTTTAAAGCATGTATGTATATCTAGAACATATCTAATATACATAAGAATAAAGTAAACTTGTTTTGATCTATTATCCATGAAAACCAAAAAATCAAACATAAAACGTGTGTGTTGTGCACTTGAGCATATCAACTATACTAAGCTTTACAAATGGATCTAAATACACAAACCTAAACTAGGATACCTAAGTCTTCTTGACAATCTTTATCTTCAAGTAGACTTGCTCCCAAACCGTGATCCACCGAGTGCAAATGAATGATCCTTAAGCTTTGGCACCGGAATAACCATGAAAAGCTTCTAAACTCCTTGTTGAAGCTAATCACCAACTAATATCCTGCTAATTGATCTGAAACTTAAAATCACAAGAATATTAGTAAACATAACTACATGAGTTGATCATCATCAAAACTAGAGTGGAAGGCCATTGGGCCAACAGTCTTTACCGATGTACTTTTTTCTGCCATTATCTAACTGACTCCTCTATTTATGCGGAAAAAAACAACTGAAAATAGATCACTACTTCGATAAAAATTAGATTTTTACCTTCTTTCCGAAACCCTAGATTGAGTTTCTGACCGGATCTACTCCCCAATGATTCCCTGAGCACTCCTTGTGTTGTTCTGAGATCGACACACGATCCCACGAACAAGACTACCGCTGATCTGAGATCGACACACGATCTCCACCGAATCAGCTCCTGATGCCCTCCGAATCGCCAGAAAAATCCCAAGCGAAACCTGGGAAGCTCTGATACCACTTGTTGTGCTCCGACAACAACCCCACAGAGGAACCCTAGATCTCTAAAGCACAGAAGAACAGTACCACAACCAGCACAAACAAAACAATCCAGAGAAAGAGCACAAAACACAGATTTAACGAGGTTCGGCCTTGATGCCTACGTCCTCGGGGCAAGAAAGGGGGAGGGTTTTATTGATTTCAACAAATCAATTACACTTACAGCAATGGGGATCGGGAGAGTTCTGCCTCTGCTCTACTCTCCTCCACAATTGCACACAAACCCTCTCTCTCAGATCTCTCTCAAGATACCAAGATTCCTGGAAGATACCCAGAAGATCTCAAACCCTAGAAATTCAACACAGCCCTTAAATAGGGTTCAAAAATAACCCTTTCTGAAACAGGCAGACCCGACTGTCGGTCGACCGGCCGGTCGACCGACCCTATGCACCGGTCGACCGAGCCGGTCGACCGTTCCCAACCGAGAGTTGGGTCACTTCAGTCGATCGACCGCCCGGTCGACCGCTCTCTTCCTGCGGTCGACGGACCCGGTCGACCGCTACGCTGTGCATGTCAGCGTGCACATCGGTCGACCGGACCGGTCGACCGAGCCACTGCTTCTGCCGACGGTCGACCGGGCCGGTCGACCGTACGCCTGTTCTGCTGCTTTCTGCTGCTGCTGAATTCTGGATTCCCTTCTTCTCTTCGTCGACTTCCTCGACGACTTCCTCCCCCTACAACATGCAGATGTTAAGCATTTGTAAACCATAATCTATAATTTGTTCAAAAATTTCACTTATTGAATAGGAATGATAGTCTTGTTAGCTAATAATAGATAACCACTAAGACTGCATCATGCAATCAAATAATAGTACTTCATATCAAATATCAAATAATAGGACTGCTCCTCAAGAAAATAAAAACCAACACTGGCAACACTGGTATTATAGCATACACAAAAAGGATCCAAAGAAATAAAACAATCGGATATAAATCTTAATTGACATATCATACAATCGTAGTGGACATATCATACAACTGTATTTCCTTGCATAGAAACAAGCCAATAAAACAAGCAATAAAAGAAAAGGAATAGTTTAAGCTCTTTTCTTAGACTTTTGTGACCTTCTCACACAATATATCTGTGACTTGGAACAAAAATACAACTTTCAAGTTTATCTTGTCAGCAAAAAAGGGAATTTATTCTTTACTTTCGAGGTATGAAAGAATCAAAGTGTAAATGTATCACTGACAGTTATAATTCAATTAGAAATATTATAGGTAGCCATCGTAATAAATATTCATGACATGAATAGAAGACCTTTAGAATATAAATGCTAAAAGAACATGGGCTGGCAAACCAAGACCCATCATTTTATATGCCGACGCTTTTAAGGGCTCGTGCATTTTTCTTGCATCTGCCCTGCAGTAGATGTGTAGTTGTCACATTACTTTTTATGGAAAGAGGTTCTTAAGATTGTCATAATCTACAAATTAGTAAATACTAGCAAATATTGTCATTTCTAAGCAGGCTTTTACTCTTTATGTTGAACTATGGAAAGCTAGAAAGGGTAGAGAACATGAAAAAAAATCTTATTATATATTTTTGTAAGTTCATAAAGACAAGCATTGCAGACAGTGACCAATGAATCCGCAAAGAATTGCAAGTAGCCTACATTGGGTTGCTTTCCTTGTAAGTGATGCTGAATTAGTAACATATGGCTAAGGGAGCAGTAGTGAGCTAGGAAATTAGAAAGAAAAAAGAAAGATATAATGGCTTAATTAATTATTATGGGTGACAGAAACTACGAACCTTGGAATTTTAATTTAGCATTGAACAGCTGCAGTTAGTCTGTTGTTTGCAGAAGTATAGTGTATGACTACTTGTGGTGCAATCCGATTGCCGAGACTAGTCTACAGGTAACCAAATTAAAGACATCTTTGAGTAGTTGACATGCCGAAAGTTGTCATGGGGGGACACGTGTCCAGGGCAGTTCCACATTTAAGGGCTAATGGCGTTATTCCATCTTCTTCCCTCACTATAGAAGTGCAGTTGTCATGATGTCTTAAGGTATTGGAGATTGTCACCACCTTTCAAATGGATAAATATGAACACTGCTTTGTCCTTGTGAACACAGAGAGGTTGCTTTGTCCTTGTTCACATACTGACATCTCATGTTTGAGCCTCGGCAGAATCACCTAGATTTCCAATTATGGAAGGTAAGCTAGGGAAAGAACTTTAAATCTCGCAGCGAAAAAATAATAATAATAGAAGAAGAAGAAAAAGAAAACACAGGTCGCGTTATATGTCATATTTGTTAATTGATCTTATTGTGCCTCCGAATTATCGATGCAAGCAACAAGAACAAGGAGTCAGCTTAAACTTCAGTTTGAACAAGACAGCCACACTGTGAAGAGGCATTAAGAGACACAACTAGCTTTATATCTATGTCAAATTAACAAGATAGCTTTCATTGCCAGTGATGCAATATTAGACCATATGACACTTGAAGTAAATTGGGCAAGAAGAAATGTTGAAACTAAAATCAGAGATGTCTTACCTGTCATTAGGAATCAAAATGCCTCTGACTCTTAGCATCGGATCACTGATAATTTTAACCAGCCCATACATGTGATGAGTTGCATAATTACATGAGTCCCATCTGTTATGTCTGTTGTGGTTCTGCATTGATATCTGTTGATAAGGGCAACTCCATCAGAGAGTTGGAAGCATAATCCATTGGAAGCCCAAGCTGGAGGAATTGATCTTTGTTGCCCACTGCAGCATCTATCTTTTTTGCAGGAGCCATCGTGTCTGATTGCTTTGGTCGTAGACCGCCTGTAGCCAATTCAAGTTGCAATGGACAAGTGATGCGTAGCCGTTCCTCAGAAGAGAGCAGGACTTCAGGACAGTCCCAAATGATCACATACCGTAGGGATGGTACATCACTAAGACCACAAACATCAGTAAGGCTAGAGCAATTTGAAAGCTTCAGCATTTCGAATGCAGACATCTTGTGATGCAATAGGGGAAGGGACCTTAAGCTTTTGCAGTCAGAAAACATTCAGGGATTGCAGTGAGCACGGAAGATACTCGTTTGGAGAGAGCTGGAGTGCAGGACAGTCTTTTATGACCAACTTTTTCAGAGAGTTGAGGTTCTGAATGCCAACAACAGACATGAGATTCAAGCAACCATTTATGTTCAGCTTCTCAAATGAGGATAGGTTCTGATGCAGAGGAAGGGACCTCAGACTCTCACATCCAATAACTTCTAGGGAATGGAGTGAGGGCGGAAGATACCCGTCTGGAAGGAGATGGAGTTCATGACAGTTTCTTATGACTAACTCTTTCAGAGAGTTGAGGTTCTGCATGCCAACAACAGAGGTGAGCTTCAAGCAATCATTTATGATTAGCTTCTCGAGAGAGGATAGGCTCTGATGCAGAGTGAACCTTCCACATCCATTAACTTCCAGGGACTGAAGTGAAGAAGGATACTCCTTTGGAGAGAGATGGAGTTCATGACAGTCTCTTATGACCAACTCTTTCAGAGAGTTGAGGTTCTGCATGCCAACAACAGAGGTGAGCTTCAAGCAATCAATTATGATTAGCTTCTCGAGAGAGGATAGGCTCTGATGCAGTGGAAGGGAAGTGAAACTTTCACATCCATTAACTTCCAGGGATGAAGTGAAGAAGGATACTCATTTGAAGAGAGATGAAGTTCAGGACAGTTTATTATGACCAACTCTTTCAGAGAGTTGAGGTTCTGCACGCCAACAATAGAAGTGAGCTCTCTGCAATTCTGTATGATCAGCTGCTGCAGTGAGGATAGGTTCGGGCTTAGAGGAAGGGACTTCAGATTTTCGGATGAACATACTTCTAATGTTTGAACGGTTGGTGGCAACCATTCATCTGCCGGCAGATACGACTCCAGGGAGCTGTTCAAGCACAACCTTTTAAGAGAGGAAAGGTTGTCCACACCGTAGTAATCAGTAATCTTGGAGGTAGAGCTTATATTTAATTCCTCTATCTTAGAAATCTCCTGAAAGGAGCAGAAAAGTTCATAGTTAGGTTAAAGGAAGTCTAAATAACTCAATGAACAAACATGTTGCAGATTTTTCATAATAAGCAAAAGTTCCATGGGCATGAGATGGAAAGTACCCGATTACACTGAATTTGACCTCTTTTGCACCATTCGCTCAACCCGAGGCAGTCCGTTATCCTCAAATGCCCGGGTGTGCAAGGAAGGAATTCATCTGGACTAATTTGAAGACAAGGGCATCTTTCAAGCACTAAGCTTTTAAGGGAAGTCATGTTCTGCAGCCCAGTCACCAACATCAATTTCCAGCAATTACTAATATACACATCCTCAAGCTTCGACGGCAGAGTTTCCTCTTGCCCAAACTGCAGCTGGCGGAAATTTGATAAATGCAACTTTTTGAGTGAAGTCATGTTTTGCAGCCCAGTCACCAACATCAGTTCAAGCAATTACTAATATGCACATCCTCAAGCTTCGACGGCAGAGATTCCTCTTGCCCAAACTGCAGCTGGTGACAATTCGATAAATACAACTTTCTGAGTGAAGTCAGGTTCTTTAGCCCACTCACCAACAACAGTTCCGAACAATCACTAATATGCACATCCTCAAGCTTCGAGGGCAGAGATTCCTCTTGCCCAAACTTCAACCGGTGACAATTCGATAAATGCAACTTTCTGAGTGAAGTCAGGTTCTTCAGCCCAGTCACCAGCAACAGTTCCGAGCAATCACTAATATGCATATCCTCAAGCTTCGACGGTAGAGATTCCTCTTGCCCAAACTGCAGCTGGTGACAATCCGATAAATGCAACTTTCTGAGTGAAGTCAGGTTCTTCAGCCCAGTCACCAACAACAGTTCCGAGCAATAACTAATATGCACTTCCTCAAGCTTCGTTGGCAGAGATTCCTCTTGCCCACACTGCAGAAGGCGACAATTCGATAAATACAACTTTCTGAGTGAAGTCAGGTTCTTCAGCCCAGTCACTAACAACAGTTCCGAGCAATAACTAATATGCACATCCTCAAGCTTCGACGGAAGAGATTCCTCTTGCCCAAACTGCAGCTGGTGACAATTCGATAAATGAAACTTTCTGAGTAAAGTCATGTTCTTCAGCCCAATCACCAACATCAGTTTCGAGCAACCACTAATATGCACATTCTTAAGCTTCGATGGCAGAGATTCCTCTTGCCCGAACTTCAGTTGGGGACAATAGAATAAAAGCAACTTTCTTAGGGAAGTAAGGCTCTGTAGGCTCTGGGACAAAGACGTGAGGTTGGTGCAGTTATCAACCGTCAAAGACTGAAGTGATGATGGGAGGACAGGAAGTCTCGACAGTTTATTGTTGTGTTTAATGGTAAGTTCTCGAAGGCAGGGGAGGATTCCATCGCTTTCTACATACTTGCACAAATCTGAGGAGGGAGGATAGCATGCCCGCTTCATAAGCCAAGCTCATTATTTTCTACACTGACGTCACCAGGGAAAACAAATGGCCCACACAGGCTTAGACGCTGCAGGCTGACAAGATTACCGATGTCAATGAATATCTCTTGATTGCCTTCAAAAAATTCAATATTCAAGTACAGCAAGTTATAAAGGTGCCACGGCGACTCAGGTAAGTGAGAGACAATTCCCCATTTTCCAACATAAAGATGGCGGAGGTGTTTGAGGTTGCTGACTGATGTAAGATAGTTTTGACTTCTCAATTCCACTGCCCTTAAGCAGCCGAAGCAATCTAAGTTTACAAAACTAGTCTTGCTATCATAGCAGATATTTCCTTCTACTATTATTAATGTGCGCAGATCTGAGAGAGAGGGTTCATCAAATTTCAAATGGTCAACTGTCATTGAAGAATAACTTTCCACAAACAGGTGCCGAACTCCTTTGGGAATGTCGTGTCGCTCCTCGTCACTCTGTAATGTAATAGATAAGCACTCATTATCTGAAATTGATCTTGCTACATCATGGATCGCATCATGCAGGACAAAGTAGTGATCGCCATAACCATAGTCAAATCCAGATAGAAATAATGACCTCCTCTGCAACTCATCAAAATATCTGCTACCTGTGTCTTCTAATCTCTCTTTTCCACAAGGAAGAATAAAACCTTGTGCGATCCAGAGTGTGATTAGCTCATTTTTCTTGAATCTATAATCTTTGGGAAATAGAGAAGAAAACAGAAAGCATGGCTTCAAATGTGCTGGTAAACGATGATAGCTTAACATCAGTGCTGGTAGAATATCCCTTTTGGCTTGATCCAAGTCCCAGAGATCACTTCCTAAGATATCGGTCCATCTATCTTCTTCAAACTCATAATGTAGGAGGCCTCCAATTGTTTTCACAGACAAAGGCAACCGACCGCATTTTTCTATGATCTTTCTACCGATTTCTTCCAAATGTGGATAGTCCTTGGGATCTCGACCACCGAATGCACGATGCCGGAACAACGACCAACATTGATCATTTGACAAGCAAGCAGGGCGATAAGGAGACACCGTCTGCATGATCTTTGCAACTGGATCGTTCCTAGTTGTCACAATAATTCTTATTGTTTCAACACTGCCAAGGGGGGCTCGAAAAGAATCCCACGGTCCTTGCTGCTCGTTCCACACGTCATCGAGAACAAGCAGCACCTTCTTTCCCTTTACTTTCTCCTTGAGATTATCTTGGAGTGCATTTAGCTGTCCGAGATCACATGCCTTCTTTGAAATGGACTCTATCATTTCCTTTGTGAGCCTGGAGACATCAAAGTTCTCAGAAACACAGACCCAACAAGTGCAGTCAAAATATTGTCGAACCCTTTGATCGTTGTAAACAAGTTGAGCAAGGGTAGTTTTGCCGAGTCCCCCCATCCCAACTATGGGAATAACAGAGAACCTGCAGCTTTCATCTGAAAGTAGCATCTCAATTACTTTATCTTTGTCTTGGTCCCTACCAAAAATGCCCGATTCATCAACATGAGAGCTTGTAGGCTGTGGCCAGTTCATGGAAACATCTGGCCTCCTATTTCCATTTTCCTCTCTCAAATGGAGAGCTTCTCGATCCTTTGATATCTCATCGAATCTCTCCCCAATGTTCCGGATCCTTTCAGGGATTAAAAGCTGTGATAAAATAGAGTCCAAATCACGTACCTGTTGCTCCTCTTGTTCTCGCTTCCTCTTGCGGGTGGCTTCCGCTGAAGCAACTCTGCTCTCTACTTGGATCCGTCGCAATTCATGCTCGTACTCCTCCAGCACGTCCTCAGCGTCATAGGCAACGCCCTTGAGCTCTTTCACCCAGAGCTTCACAGACTCATCTAGTATTTCCCTCCTCTCTGCATCTGCGAGCACAGCTTCGATCCTCCGCAGCGTCCTCTGCAGCTTCTCTAGATCTTCTTTGATGGCAGGTGTAGGCGATAACAAGGATGGAGATGAGGATGATGATGATGGGGAACTTAGAATTGTGGCTGTCAATTTAGTGGCCAGAGAGCGGACTGAAGATAACAAAGATGACGCCATTGATCACAGCCTGATTGATTGTTTCTCCACAATGGAACTGGGAGATCCAAAACAAGAACCAGATGCTATGGAAAGTAAAGAGATCAATAAGTTTTTCTACCTCAGAGCGCATAAAGTTATTATAAAGAGAAGTCAAGTCAATGAATGCTACTGTGGCTCATCGAACATCACAGAAGTTGGCAGGCAAATTTTATCCCCCAAAAAAAAAAAAAAAAAAAAAAAAAGAATCTTTGAATAAAGTGGGGAACAGTCAAACTTGGTGGGCGTTTTAAAAAATTTGTTAGCTTCGTTTGTGTCTCTCACATCAGCGTCCCGCATAATTATTCTTCCTGGAGTGCAGCCTACAAATTTCAAAGAATCATTAAATAAAATCAATGTAAGATACAAAGAGAGTCTCTTTAATTCGGACAAAAGAGGCTCCCAAAAGAAGTTTGCAAAACTGAAAAAACATTTTACCAGGCTAATTGTTTTACTGCATACTAAGCACCTTTCAACAGCACTTTCCGCGAAGATTTGACAACAATAACCAAGGCTTGGCCAAGGAATTCAATTCAAGTGACCTCTGGGAATGAGGATCATCATTTATCAGGACGGTTTAGTCCGTCTCAAAATGAACTAATCCAACGTCTCAAGCTAAGATTCTCTTGTAAAATAATAATATAAACTAATTAACTTTATAATTAATTGATCAATTTATCTTTCTCTAATAATTGATTAGCTTTCTTGCATAGGAAATTGTTGACTTGTTAGTCCTTAAATGCTTCCATGGCATAAACTATAAATTAAAGTGACAGAAGCAAAGTAGCAATTTTATTTTCCACATTAGTCCAGTAATTTATCAAAAGATGTCTTTTCCTTCTCCCTTTAATTTTAAAGCAAATATGGTGATTTTAAAGCAAATATGGTGGGACAAAAAATGTCTATAAAGCACATACGCGGACACGACACGGCATATTGACACGAAAAAGAGTTAAAAAGTAGAATAAGGGGACACGGCTCTATGATTATGTTTGTCTTTATTTATATATAACGCACATCAAAACACATTGTGATTAGAATTATTCTATTAAAATTAAAATAAAAAACAACATAAAATATCCATTGTTTACATCTATAGCCTCTAATCGAGTAAGATGGTTAAACATTAAAAGATCTGGACAATGCCCCACCTAGTCGTGAGGTGATTAGGTTATACTATTTTTTTATATCAAAGCAGTATCTTTTTCATGTTTGTTTAAGTGACACATTCTTTATTTAAGATATGACACACATCTTCTGATTTTTCTAAAACCCAACATGGTTTCTGAGTATCCGATTCGTGTGGACAAGTATCATGCAAGTGTCGACATATGCCTGACATGAACACGACACACACTTTGGAGTGTTCATGCTTCATAGAAAAATGACATGCTTCCATTTAAGTCTACATTTTGAAAAGCACCTAGAAGGAGGGTGAATTGATGAAATAAAACTTAACTAGCAATTCTACACAAGTAATGCTACAACAGCTATTCGGCAATTCAAAATCAAGAAGTGAAACCGGATACTCTGTGAAAAGCTCTTTACTTCTCTTCTATATTCTTCTTAAATAAGAGTTGAGGTACACAATTGTCTTCTTGATTTAAAGAACAAAATCAGTAAATCAATAACTAGAGTAATAGAGCAATGACTATCAAATTAACAAGAAAGAGCAACAAACAAAATGTAAATGAGTAAGTGAGAGTAAGAGAAAGTAGTAATCACAAACACAAGAGATTTGTTTCGAGATTCGAGCAACTTGTTATACGTCCTTGCCTTTATCGCAATGAAAGATTTTCATTATCTCCACTAAGTACTCAAAAATAATGAATCTACACAAGACCCGGAGTTTCAACTCCAACTTTCAATTCTCATCCAAGAGGACACAAAGAAAATGAAGATTACAATCACTTAGAGATCACAAAGATCACAAAATCTCTCAATAACAACTTTCTATAGCATAAAGTGGAGATTTGAGGCTCAAGAAGTTTGTAAGAGAAAAATCAACAAGAAATTGAATCTTTGAATGCTTAAAAACTAGCAGAAAAAGATTGAAAATGAAAGCTCTTTGAAAAATTGAAACTTGAAATTTTGCGTGAATTTTTCAAACAATCTTCATGGATTTTTCTTGATTTTTCCTAGTACAAACTCTCTACAAATGACTCCTATTTATAGGAGATTGGAAGATATCATTAGAGAGTTAATCTAGATATTAAATAACTGATAAAACCCAAATAAAGAAAAATTTTCCATTTGGAGATAAAACAAAATACTTTGAATTAAAAAAATTCGTTTATAGCCATTACTGTAGCTTCTGCACGCCTGGCGGTCGATCGCATGATCGACCGACCATGACTATTTTATGAGAATCATCGCCTACAGTCGACCGCCAGGGGAAATAGAGCCAACAGATAGCTCTATATAAAGCTTAGTCTGGGTGGTCGACCGCTTAGTCGACCGTCCAGAACGGCTCTCAAATATAGTCAGTGGATCGATGATCGAGCGGTTGACCGGCCACATAACCCAGGGCTTGTGCACGCTCTGTTCATGCTCGGTCGACCGCACAGAATACAGAGTTTTTCTGCACATAGACCGGTCGATCTGGTGGTGGACTGTCTCAGCCCCAAAAAACTTAAAATTTTTATTTTTAAAATATCTATCAAATTTTGACATATCTGTTTATATATGGAAAATGGTTTTGTCTAGGATCATTCTATGAAACATATATATTATAGAGATAAAATGATGATAGAAGATTAAGCATGTATTAATAAGACTAAATTGATAAAACTAGTTATATAAAAGTCTTCTTGTGTGTGTGAAATTTTTGAGATTCAATCTAATGCTCTAAACTTAAACATATTAAATTCTGGCTGTAAATTTAGTGGCCAGATAACAGAGTGAAGATAACAAAGTGGATGCCATTGATCATAGCCTGATTGATTGCTTCTCCACAATGGAACTAGAAGAACCAAAGCAAGAACTAGACGCTTGGAAAGTAAAGAGATCTATGAGTGTTTTTCTATTTCAGAGAGAAGAGGAAGTTACAAACACAAGTCAATGAATGCAACTGTGGGTCATCGAAGGAGAGATGAATGCAACTGGCAGGCATTTTTTATCCCAAAAAAAATTATGTGTGCAGAGCCCTAGGATTATGGTTAATGTGCGCAGAGCCCTAGGATACTATTATGGTTATCATGCCATAACTTTTCTTCTTCTATTAATGTGCGCAGAGCCCTAGGATCATAAAAGTTCAAATGGTCAACTGTCATAACAAAATTACATACCACATATAAAGCCTTTACTAATCTAAACACATAAGCGAGATGTGTAGGATCAACAAACCGCAAGGGGGGTGATTCAACATACACATCCTCTTTATTAAAATCATTAAGAAAAGTACTTTTAACATCCATTTGAAACAAGTTAAAATTTTTAAATGAGGCAAAAGCAAGTGTCATAAGAATGGTTTTGAGTCGTGCCACGGGTGCAGAGGTTTCTTCAAAATCGATTCTAACAATTTGATTATAACCTTGGGCCGCTAATCTAGTCTTATTTCTAACTAGATTATCCGACTCATCCAACTTATTTGTAAAGACCCACTTAGTGCCAATGGTTGGTCTATCATGGGGTCTAGTCACATCTTCCAAACTTGGTTGCACTTAAATTGACTGAGCTCCTCTTGCATGGCAAGTAACCAATATGTGCGTCCTCGACCTCGAGGATGTTCTTAGGTTCAATGTTAGAAATGAGTGCATAATTATCACAAATATTATGAAGTTTGGATCTAGTAGTTACCCGCTTGGATACATCACCTAAGATGCTAACTATGGGACTTGAACCCTCAACTACCAATTTGAAGACTTTGCACTCCACCACTTGAGCTATCCGACTTTTTTTGAAGTGATACCAATTGAAAATCACCTAAGATGAGATCTTTGGGAAGAAAATCATAATGCCCACAAATTGAAAATCACTTAAGATGAGATCTTTGAGATGACTTGCAGCTATATCTAATCCTTCAAAAGTGGTTGAGATAGTTGTACTTCTACTTGCACTTCTTGAACTTCACCATTTGGATCTTCTCTTAGCTTTTCTTCTTGTTCCGGTGAGTCCATTGACATCTTCTCGACGTCTTCACCTAAAGAATCAATTTCACAATCTACAACATTCTTAACAAGAGCTGGATTCCTCAAACTTGACATGCATAGATCTTCAATAATCAAAGTTGACATATTGAAGACTCTATAAGCTTTACTAGTATTTGAATATTCTACAAAACTTTTGCATCAAATTTTCCTAAATTATCTTGGTATTCAAAACAACACATTTGTATCCAAAAACTTTGAAATAAGAAAGATTTGATTTTCTCAAATGAAAATTCCCAAAAAGAGTTTTTTTAGAATTTTGCAAATATATACTCCATTTATAATGTAACATGATATGTTTACGGTCTCGGCCCATAAGTATTGAGGGACGTATTCACTAATCATAATCCTAACCATCTCTTTGAGAGTTCTATTCTTTCTTTCGACGACTCTATTTTGTTGTGGAGTTCTAGGACATGAAAGCTCATATTTAATTTCATTTTCTTTAGAATAAGTAATAAATGAGTGGTTGACAAACCCACCATCTAATATGCAAAATTGAAAATTCTTTTCTTTTTTGACTATTTTTCTAAAAACTGTAAAATATAAGAAAGCTTCATCTTTATGCTCTAAGAAGAAAACCTAAGTAAATCTTAAAAATTCATCAATAAGAACATAACAAAACAATTACCACTCAAATTTTTGGTTATAGTCTGACCAAACAAATTCATATGTATTAGTGTTTTTCATTGAAAATCAATATATAGGGAAAACTTATAAAATTTTGAAGATAAAATTACAAGTAATTGAAAAGGAAAATTACAAGTGTCTCTTCTGAGATTCTGGAGAAGTGTGCCGGTAAAAGTCTGGTCGGCGTGCGACCACTTTGTTCTGTTGATGATGCGATCAATGGAGTCTTAAAACATTCCTTCTCACCTGCTTCTGGAGATTTCTTGAGAGGAAAGTCTTAGGGTATTGACATCCTGAATTTAAAGAAGTGATTCTCTGAATTCCTTGGAAGTGACAGAGTTAGCTCTTTTTCTCTTTTTCTGCCTCTTGATGTCTTGACCTTCAGCTTGTCAGCCAGCCAGTCCCGAGCTCATCCCAAAAATAAGCTATTTATAGGTTTTGAGGGGTGTAACTGCCCCTGAAATTCAGCAAGACTAGTAATAGTCAATTAACCTCGCGTTAGAGGCTATTTTGAGCTTCGCGCGAGACTACAAAGCCTTGTGCGAGCTAATCAAAAACCTTGTGCGAGGCTAGACAGGCTCGCACAAGCCTAAAAAACGGTCATTTGACCTGGCTGTCTCCACTTAACGTGGGACGAAGTGGGCGAATGTAACGCCCACTTAGAGTGGTATTAACCCCACTAAAGTAGTGGAGTTAGCCCATAAAGACTAGGTCAAACGTTGACCTGGCAAACCCTCCCATAGGGGGTGTGATCACACATGTGTGTTGCATGTTTTCATATCATATGTGTCACATTTCTTTATTTTTATTTAAATAAAACCTCTACTATTAATGTATTTTCATGTTTAA
Source organism: Agave tequilana (assembly GCA_038442645.1). NCBI lineage: Eukaryota > Viridiplantae > Streptophyta > Magnoliopsida > Asparagales > Asparagaceae > Agave > Agave tequilana. The sequence continues at coordinate 24,200 of JAVJIF010015749.1, forward strand.
TGACGTGTAGGGTAACTAAGGAAGAAAAAAAAGAGATAGACAGATTTATCGAATTAAATCCAAAAATTCAAAAGAAAGGGGATCATTCAAATCCAGAGGTTTCAAATGCCATCTTATCTGAAGATCGGGTATATTAGATGTGATAATATCATTCAAATTCAAAGAAAAAATGAATTAAAAGAAGACCCTATCGGTTTCACTAAGGATAAAGCGATAGATTGTCAAATCTAAAGATGAAATTCAAAATGCAAAGGGATAAATGGATAGAGAGAAGATCAATGGATGAGATGAAGCAATTTAGACTCGGATTTAGGAATCATAATTTCCTCTACCGAAACTCAAATCAGATTATTTAAGATGATCCAGAAAGAAGACTTAAAGGGCTACAATTCTTACGTTGATCACTTTTTCAAATTGATCGGGACAGAACTAGCACTCGAAAATGTGTATTTTATGAAATCAATGAAAAGCTTGTATGTGCTAATATTCGCTTGATACTTCCGTTATACCATTGGCTCAACGGGTCGAATCCACAGGAACGAGAGGCGATAGAAGCTTTAACAGTTTTTATTCACGTCAGTTATTAACAATTCTTCTTTGTTAAAAGAATGAAAAAGGAAAAGAAAATAAAATCCAGAAATTATAGGTGAAAAAGGCGATGAAAGCGATGCGAAAATAAAATGAAAATGGTTTTGAAAACTAAAAGAAGATGAAACAAAGTCGAACTAAGAAAGCGGTAAAGACATTGATAGGAAAATGATAAAAAGTTTTTGAAAATTGTTTTTAAAATAAGATAAAAATAATGATGAAAACTATGAAAGAAAACTCATGGCTACTAACTACTCATTGCTCCACTAACCATGCTAACCTCTTAGTGATAGTTGCCTTACATGGATCCTTGGCCATCACTAATCCTTGGCTTCAAAAGACGATACAGAGCATGGCCCATAAGGTTGTTCTTCTACATTCAAACAACACCTCCATACCACATAACAAGTTATAAGATACTATTAAATCATCAAAACCGGTTAGAGGTGAGCATGAAATAAAGAAGACATTGCAAGTTAGCAAGTTAGTGGGTTAGGTGTTAGAAATGTTAGAATGTTAGAATCCATCATCATGAGTCATCAATGGCTCTTGCAAGAGCAAGGCCTTGTAGAGGCTATTAGATTCATGTGGATTATCAAGTAAGTAGTTAGATGGTTAGTGGTTAATAGTTAGATTGCCATGAGAAGAAGAAATTAGCCAAGTATCATGTAGAAATAAGAGAAGATTACAATAGAGAAGAAAGGAGACACCTTTACATAGATTGTCACCATCTATTACATCTACCTCTCTTTCTCTCTCTGAATCTCTCTGCCCTACTACAAGATCTAAAAATGAAATGAAAATACAAAATACAAGAAAAGAAGGACATCTACACTAACCAACACTAAAAGAGAGGAAACCTAGCCTAAAATCAAATCTTCTTGCGTTTTAGCCAACCCTGCCCTTTTTATAGGCAAAAATAGGTTCGAGAAGACGAGACGGGGCCACGAGTCAAAGATCAACGCGTGGCCCCACCAGATTACCTCGAAAACGCGGCAAGCCACGTTTCCGCGGCAATACCAGGGACCCAGGTCCCTGGTTTTGGTGCGGAGATGCGCGGCGCTTCGGGGACCTTCTATATATGCTCCGATTCGGGTATATTCGTCCGGATCTTCGTCTGACGTGCGCAAAGGTTTAGGTTCAATGCATCTTCTAGAAGTTCCCTTACTTGGTCTCAAGAAATCTAGATTTAATTACCCGAAAATGGATTTAATTAAGCTCTTATTACCCTTTTGCCCTCCTTATCTTGATTATCTGCAAGAGAGACCAAAATACGGTTTAGACCGACATTTTATTTATAAATCGGCGAGAAAATGTGATATAATAATGCAGAACTGTAGACTAATCACACCCCCCACTTATCTTTTGCTCGTTTCGAGCAAAACAAGAAAAGAAAAACTATACTATAAATGTTATTACATCACTTTCGCAGGTGACGCGATTGCACTGAGCGTGTGCAACAAACCGTTAAACCTCTAGGTTTCCCCTAGAGGAGTTTTGTCTCCTGAGGATTTTCAGCGGATTACACCCACAAAATCCATAAAGAAAGAAGATAAATGTTAGTATTTTGAAAATGCATTTTGAAAGAGAGACAAGTTTACGAAATATTTTAGTAAAAATATAAGCGATCTAAGATCATAAGTTCACCAAAAATTATTCTCCCTTAAATTTAGCCTATATGTAAGATCTTGTCTTCAATTAAGGTAAGAATTCAAAATTGGATTGAGTATTTTATCCTTCATAAAACCTAGATAATATGCACTTTGTGATAGTGAAAATTTCTGGGACTTCAACACTAACCATCAAGCCATTTATTTATATTTGTGTGTGTATATATATTTTTTTTCTTTTTTTCTTCTTCCCTTAGCTTCATTAGGCTTTCTAGTTTACTCGAGTAGTGAGCCTTTAACCGATGACTCGCAAACCAGACGGTCCTAAAGCACCAGATGAGAAAACATCCCTCGGGTTTAAAAACTCGAGTAAACAAGGCAACAAAACTAAGGGGGATTATTTATTTCTTTTAACCACCGTTAGGCGTGAATAATCATACTTCTTGAGGCATAAATATTCAGCTTAATAAGTGATTTTTTTCTTTATTATATATTTTTTCTTTTTATTTATTTTTGCTTTATGGCATTTTATGTCTTTATTTCCATCCCAAAAATGTGAAAGTGTGAAGTGCATACTATCCAAGGCAAAAAATTCAAGATAAAATTATCTCTCCAATTTATCTTACTTAGCCTATAATCTTAAACAAGATCCATTATTTCGACTAGATTTAAGATGTCATAATTAAGGCTTTCTTAATTTCTAAGATCATCTCAATTTTCTTAAAAATAGATCAAAACTTTGTCTCTTATTTCAAAAAGTATTTTTTTTAAAAGAAAAGAAAAATCCTATACAAAAGAAAATTCTAAGAATATCCTAAAAGAAGTGTAAAAGAAAGAAAATCTAAAAAAAGCTCTATGTTAGTAAACCCTCCCCCATACTTATCTCATGCATTGTCCTCAATGCATCGTGATGTATGTATGCATGAAACAAATAGAGAGGGAAGGGAAAATCACCTCAAGGTGGTGGTTCCAGTGTGTGGTCTGATTGGTCCACGAAATGCGGCCCAATCCAATTTGCGTGGAGTCCGGAGGAACCCACCAAGGACCTCTAAAATACAACCCACTAGAATGATGTATATATGTATGATTTTTATTAAGAATTTAACCCTATCTAATTTTCAAATTTTCAAAATAATTTCAGAGTCAATTCTATCAACGCCTTTGTCCCAAAATGGAGTATAAAAAGACGGAATGATTGATTTGGACTCAGAAAGTACATGAACTAATACCGACTCAGGAATTTGGCTTAAGTCAAGTAAAGGTTCAGGAGTCAAAATTGGTTCAGGAAGTGGGTCCAAATCAAGAAGTTGAAACTCAAGTCCGCATTCATTTTCCCATGATGGAATTTGACTTCCTAAAGTTGGTGATTTCATTTCAAGAATGACATGTGTAGAAATCAAAATTGACTCTAAAATATTACTCAAGTTGGGTAACAAAACATGAGTCAATATTGATTCAGGAATTTGAATTGGATCACAAATCTGAGAATCTAGGTCACATTCCACATTGAGTTCAATTTCATAAAAATGAGAACTTGCCAATCATCAATGGGACTTTCAAAAGTATGAAATTGGTCAAGTTCAATATGATGATCATAAAAGATTGGTGATTCAATTTCACAATAGACTGGTACAGGATCCAATGTTGACTCAGGAAAAAGCCTGAAATCAGGTAAAAATACCTCAATCATTATTGAATCAGGAAGTAAAATTGAATTACCAACTTGAGGTTCAGGATCATATTCATGCTCAAGTTCAATCTTAGAAAAGGGATAACTTGCCAAAATGTCAATGTTGTTTTCAAGAATTGGATGTTGGTCAAGTTCAATGGATGTTCTGAAATTGAATCATGATTTTCAAAACAACAAGAGTCCTGAATCAAATTAATAGATTAGAGATATATGAATTAGCCAAAGGTTGATAAGAAAGAGCTTCCTCATTCCTATAAATATTGACCAATTGACTCAATTGTTGTTCTAACCTATTGATAGATTGTGTAGAAGATTTTTAAAATTGTAGTGCGGACTCCTGCAAGACTTCTATACTTTTCTAGATGTGATGTTTCTTCAAGTGGATGCTCTAGAATGGTAGTATAGGAATCTTGGTTTCTAAAACAACAAGAGGCATGGGTCAAATTAATAGAGTTAGAGATATCTGGCTTGGTCAAAGGTTGATAAGAGAGAGTTTCCTCATTCCTATAAATGTTGACTGATTAGTACAATTCTGCATTATTATATCGCTTTTTCCCACCGATTTATGAATAAAATGTCGGTCTAAACCGTGTTTTGGTCTCTCTTACAGGTAAATCAAGAGTTAAGGGCAAAGGAGTAATAAGAGCTTAATAAACCCCTTTTAGGGTAATTAAATCCACATTACTTGGAGGCCAAGCAAGGGATCATCTAGAAGATACGTCGAACCTAGACTCCTGCGCATGTCAGACGAATATTCAGGCGAAATTACCAGAAAAAGGATATACCAAGAAGACCCTGGAAGCCTGAGGAGGATCCTCGCCAAAACCAGGGAGCTGATTCCCTGGTTTTGCCGTGTATCCGCGGCAAAAGCCGCGGATCTGCGGCCCAATGGTGGGGCCACGCGTCGATTTTCGACGCGTGGCCCCGTCTCGTCTTCCAGAACACTCCTATGCCTATAAATACCCCGGCCAAAGCGTAAGCAGTTTTCATTTTTAGGAGTAGTTTTTCATTTTAGGAGAAGTTTAGTGTAGTGTAGGTAGGTGTTCTTCCTTTCTTTTCTTGTATTTTCTTTGCTTTTTAGATCATGTATTAGGGCTGAGAGATTCAGAGAGAGATAGAGAGGGATTGATGTAATAGATGGTGACAATCCATGTAAAGGTGCCTCCTTTCTTCTCCATTGTAATCTTCTCCATCTTCTACATGATGCTTTACTAATTTTTTTCTCATGGCAATCTAACTACTAACCACTAACCATCTAACCACTTACTTAATAATTCACATGAATCTAGTAGCCTCTACAAGGCCTTGCTCTTGCAAGAGCCATTGATGGCTCATGATGATGGGTTCTAACATCTAACTTGCTAACTTACTAACCAAGCTAACTCTCTCTTATTTCATGCTTGCTTCTAATGGTTTGATGATCTAATGTTTGTATTAGCTTGCTCTTGATGCAAGTTTGAATGTGATGAACCATCTTATTTGTCATGCTTTGTATCGTCTCTTGAAGCAAGGATTAGTGATGGCCGATAATCCATATAAGGCAACTATCACTAAGAGGTTAGCATGGTTAGTGGAGCAATTAGTAGTTAGTAGCCATGAGTTTTATTTTCCTTTGTTTTAAAAATTATTTCCAAAATCCTTTTCTCATTTTCTATCGATGTTTTCACCATCCTCTTAGTTTACCTCTGTTCCATCTTCTTTTCTATTTGTTTTCCAAACCACTTCTCTTTTGTTTTCTTCGTCATTTTCATGGCCTTCTCCACCTATCACTTCTGGATTTCCTTTTCTTTTCTTTTTCTTTTCTTTTTCTAATTCTTTAACAAAGAAGAACTGTTAACATAACGACGTGAATAGAGACTGTTAATGCTTCTATCGCCTCCGTCCCTGTGGATTCGACCCGTTGAGCCAATGCTATAACGGAAGTATCGGGGGCACATTAGCATATATACAAGCTTTTCATTGATTTCATAAATACACACATTTAAGAGTGCTAGTTCCGCCCTGATCAAATTTTTGGCGCCGTTGCCGGGGAACGGGAATGGTTTTGACTTCACGTTTTTGTTAACATTTTCTTCTCTGTTTTGATGTGCAGGACAATCTTTACAGGTGCTTAACATTACAGAATAAACACTAGCTTTGCATCTCCCTACTCTAGAAAGCAGGAACCCAGCTTCTAAAGAACCGCTGCGCAAACGTGACTTTTGCCGCGAAAACGCGGCCATGTTGTGATAATTGTGTATCTTGTTGTGCTGGAATGTGTCATTGTAATAGCTAGTGGATCTGTATTATTACTTTCCTGTTTTGATTGCCTACGCACCGCAATAAACTAAAGAACTAAAATACGGTATTTGGACGCTTTTAAAACGGTTTAGACATTTGCATTTAGGCACGTGTCAATTCAATTCCAATATACTGTATTTTGTTCTGTTGTTGTGATCTGAATTGAGGTGTACATATAGCATTGCATATAGCATAGGACAAACACGTGGGTGATTTATCGCTTTGTGTATATTCTTGTCTATATTGCACACTTGCACGAATTGAAATTAAGGGCAAAACCGATAAAACATAAGGTGGGGATTTCATCACCCTTCCTTAGTCCAAAAATCACCTCCCCACTCACACAACCCAAGCCCTAATAAAAATTTATAGACGTTGGCCCCTAGGAACATCTCGGACTCATTAAGAGATTAACCGAGGGTGGAACTTGTTTTGAATCTTACTCTTGTGAAATCGGTGTCTAAGGTTGGGGATTAAGAGGTTACGTCTCGAAGATACCGTGGTTTGGCGTAATTTAGGCCCGTTGCTTACGCACGGATACCTCCCACCGTATTTTGCCCCTACCTGGCCGATTAGCTTGTGGTCGGATTCGAGCAACAACCTCCCCCGGGTAATCGCCCAGTTAGGAGTCGTCTAGGTCTAGGTCAACCCTACTATAGGCTTGTTTTGATTTTTTCTTTTCTTTTGTTTGTTGTTTGATTTTTCCTTTTTGTTTGTGATTGTTTGTAAAATGGAATTCAACAATAACAATTCTTTCAATCCGAATATGAATCCATATTTCACACCGACTCCATTTAATTCGAATAATTCTAACCCGATTTTTCACAATATGAACCAACCAAATACACCGGGTTGGACTTATCCGAATCAATACAACTTATACCCACAATCTTATGACTATAATTTTCAAAATAATTTCAACTCGTCACAGAGTCAATGGGGATTCACCTCCCCCGAGTTAAATTTTCAACTTCCTTGTCCCCCGTGTCCACCTTGTCCACAATTTACACAATATTCATTCCCCGATTTCGCTTCCTATACTCCTTTTTCTGGACCTCCCATTGAAGAAAAATCTGAGTTAGAAAAGAGTATAGAAGCCAACCTACAAGAGGCCGATTGACAACGTCAGAAATGTTAGCCTCTCCAATTTTACAGTATTTTCAAGAGTCTTGCTCAGTTTCACCTCCTCATAATGAACAACCATCTACCCTGGAAACGAGTAAAGAACTCTTGTGTGAGTCCAAGCTTCAATCTCAAAACATTTTTGACTCACATTCTTCACATTCCAAAACCAAGATTCTTATACTCCTATTCTAGAGCATCCACTTACAGAAAAATCAAGTCTAGAAAAGAGTATAGAAATCTTACAGGAGTCTGCGTTACAATTTCAAAAGTCTTCTTCTCAGTTTATTGATAGGTTAGAAACATATGTGAGTAAATTGGTCCACATTTATAAGAATGAAGAACCTCTTTCTTCTCCAAGTTTGACCAAATCAAATACCTCTAACTCTATCAATTTGACCCATGACTCTTGTTGTTTTGGAAATCAAGATTCCTACACTCCTTTTCTAGCACAACCATTTGAAGATACATCACATTTAGAAAAGAGTATAGAAGTCTTGCAAGAGTCCGCGCTAAAATTTCAAAAATCTTCTACCGAGTCTATCAATAGGTTGGAAACACAATTGAGTCAATTGGTTAGTATTTATAGGAATGAGGAAACTCTATCTTATCAATCTTTGACCAATTCAGCTATCCCAAACTCTATTGATCTAACCCAGGACTCTTGTCATTTTGAAAATCAAGATTCAATTTCAGCACACCCATCTGAATTTGTCCAAACTTCAAATCCCATTGACATTTTGGCAAGTTATCCTTTTCCTGAAATTGAACTTGAGCATGAATATGATTCTGAACTTCCACTTGGTAATTCAATTTCACTCCCTGATTCAATATTCACTGAGGTGTTTTTATCTGAATTTAGGCCTTTTCCCGAGTCAGTATTGGATCCAGTGCCAGTCCATTGTGAAATTGAATCACCAATCATTTATAATCATCATATTGAACTTGACCAATTTCATACTTTTGAAAGTCCTATTGATAAATTGGCAAGTTCTCATTTTTATGGAATTGAACTCAATGAAGAATGTGACTTTGATCCTCAAATTTGTGATCCAGTTCAAATACCTGAATCAATATTGACTCCTGTTATGTTACCCAATTTGAGCAACATTTTAGAGTCAGTTTTGATTCCCATACCTGTCATTCTTGAACTTGAATTACCAATCTTAGAAAGTCACATTCCATTATGGGGAAATGAATGTGGACTTGAGCTTCATCTTCTTGATTTGGACCCACTTCCTGAACCAATCTCGACTCCCGAATCTTTACTTAACTAACTTAAGTCTTTTTTCTGAGTCGGTATTAGTTCCTGTACTTCCTGAGTCCAAATCAATCATTCCATTCTGGGACAAGGGTCTTGATATATTTGACTCTGAAATTATTTTGAAAATTTGAAAATTAGATAGGGTAAAATTTTTAATAAAAATCATACATATATACATCATTCTAGTGGGTTGTATTCTAGAGGTCTCTGGTGGGTTCTCCGGACTCCACGCAAGTTGGATTGGGCCGCCTTTCGTGGACCAATCAGACCACCACCGGAACCACCACCTTGAGGTGATTTTTCCTTCCCTCTCTATTTGTTTCATGCATACATACATCATAATGCATTGAGGACAATGCATGAGATAAGTGTGGGGGAGGTTTACTAACTTAGAGTTTTTAGATTTTCTTTCTTTTACACTTCTTTTAGGATACTTTTAGAAATCTTCCCTTTTGTATAGAAATCTTTCTTTAAAAATTTTTGAAATAAGAGACAAAGTTTTGATCTATTTTTAAGAAAATTAAGATGATCTTAGAAATTAAGAAAGTCTTAATTATGACATCTTAAACCTAGTCGAAATAATGGATCTTGTATAAAATTATAGGCTAAGTAAGATAAATTTGAGAGATAATTTTATCTTGAATTTTTTGCTTTAGATAGTATGCACTTCACACTTACACAATTTTTGGGATGGAAACAAAGACCTAAAATGTCATAAAGCAAAAAAAAATAAAAAATCACTTATTAAGCTGGATAACTATGCCTCGAGAAGCATATTTGTTCAAACCTAACGGTGGTCAAAAGAAACAAATAATCCCCCTTAGTTTTGTGGCCTTGTTTACTCGAGTCCTTAAACCCGAGGGATGTTTTCTCATCTGGTGCCCTAAAACTGTCTGGTCTGGGAGTCATCGGTTATAGGCTCACTACATGGGTGAACTAGAAAGCCTAAGAAAACTAAGGGAAGAAAAAAGAAAAGAATAAATATACATACATACATATATATATATATATATATATATATATATATATATATATATATATATATATATATATATATATATATATATATATGAATATAAATAAATAGCTTGATGGTTTGAGTTGAAATCCCAAAAATCTTCACTATCACAAAGTGCATATTATCTAGGTTTTATGAAGGATAAAATATTCAATCCAATTTTGAGTTCTTACCTTAATGGAAGACAAGATCTTGCATAGAGACTAAGTTTAAGAAAAAGAATGATTTTTGGTGGACTTATGACCTTAGATCACTTATATTTTTACAAAAATATTTCGTAAACTTGTCTATCCTTCAAAATGTGTTTTCAAAATACTAACATTTGTTTTCTTTCTTTAAGGATTTTGTGGGTGCAATCCGCTGAAAACCCTCAGGAGACAACACTCCCCTCCTGTAGGGGTAACCTAGAGGTTTAACGGCTTGTTGCACACGCTCAGTGCAATCGCGTCACCTGCGAAAGTGGTATAATAATATTTGTAGTATAGTTTTTCTTTTCTTGTTTTGCTCGAGATGAGCAAAAGATAAGTGTAGGGGTGTGATTAGTCTACAATTCTGCATTATTATATCGCATTTCCCCACCGATTTATGAATAAAATGTCGGTCTAAACAGTGTTTTGGTCTCTCTTACAAGTAAATCAAGAGTTTAAGGACAAAGGAGTAATAAGAGCTTAATTAAACCCCTTTTAGGGTAATTAAATCCGCATTACTTGGAGGCCAAGCAAGGGATCATCTAGAAAATACGTCGAACCTAGACTCCTGTGCATGTCAGACGAATATTCGGGCGAAATTACCAGAAAAAGGATATATCAAGAAGACCTGGAAGCCTGAGGAGGATCCTCGCCAAAATCAGGGAAGTGATTCCCTGGTTTTGCCGTGGATCCGCGGCCCAATGGTGGGGCTACGCGTCGATTTTCGACGCGTGGCCCCATCTCGTCTTCTACAACACTCCTATGCCTATAAATACCCCTGCATAGGGCCAAAGCGCAAGCAGTTTTCGTTTTTAGGAGTAGTTTTTGATTTTAGGAGAAGTTTAGTATAGTGTAGGTAGGTGTTCTTCCTTTCTTTTCTTTCGTATTTTCTTTGCTTTTTAGATCATGTATTAGGGCTGAGAGATTCAGAGAGAGATAGAGAGGGATTGATGTAATAGATGGTGACAATCTATTCAAAGGTGCCTCCTTTCTTCTCCATTGTAATCTTCTCCATCTTCTACATGATGCTTTACTAATTTTTCTTCTCATGGCAATCTAACTACTAACCACTAACCATCTAACCACTTACTTGATAATCCACATGAATCTAGTAGCCTCTACAAGGCCTTACTCTTTCAAGAGCCATTGATGGCTCATGATGATGGGTTCTAACATCTAACTTGCTAACTTGCTAACTAAGCTAACTCTCTCTTATTTCATGCTTGCTTCTAATGGTTTGATGATCTAATGTTTGTATTAGCTTGCTCTTGATGCAAGTTTGAATGTGATGAACCATCTTATTTGCCATGCTTTATATCGTCTCTTGAAGCCAAGGATTAGTGATGGCCGAGGATCCATGTGAGGCAACTATCACTAAGAGGTTAGCATGGTTAGTGGAGCAATTAGTAGTTAGTAGCCATGAGTTTTATTTTCCTTTATTTTGAAAATTATTTTCAAAATCCTTTTCTCATTTTTCTATCGATGTTTTCACCATCCTCTTAGTTTACCTCTGTTCCATCTTCTTTTCTATTTGTTTTCCAAACCACTTCTCTTTTGTTTTCTTCGCCGTTTTCATCGCCTTCTCCACCTATCACTTCTGGATTTCCTTTTCTTTTCTTTTTCTAGTTTTTTAACAAAGAAGGACTGTTAACATAACGACGTGAATAGAGACTGTTAATGCTTCTATCGCCTCCCGTCCCTGTGGATTCGACCCGTTGAGCCAATGCTATAACAGAAGTATCGGGGGCACATTAGCACATATACAAGCTTTCATTGATTTCATAAGTACACACATTTAAGAGTGCTAGTTCCGCCCCATTATTGACCAATTGACTTAATTGTGTTTCCAACCTATCAATAGACTGAGAAGAAGTTTTTTGAAATTGTAACACAGATTCCTGCAAGATTTCTATACTCTTTTCTAGACGTGATTTTTTTTCAAGTGAATGGTCCAGAAAGGGAGTATAAGAATCTTGGTTTTAGAAAGATAGTGAAGATTGTGAGTCCAACATATTTTGAGATTGAAGCTTGGACTAACGCAAGAGTTCCTTACTCGTTTCCACGGCAGATGGTTGTTCATTATGAGGAGGTGGAACTAAGTAAGACTCTTGAAAATATTGTGAAATTGAAGAGGCCATCATTTTCTGAAGTTGTCGCTTGGCCTCTTGTAGATTGGCTTCTATACTCTTTTCTAACTCAGATGTTTCTTCAATTGGTGATTTTAGAAAAGGAGTATAGGAAGCAAAATTGGGGAATGGAGATTGTGAAAATTGTAAAAATTGTGTACAAGGTGGTGGAAAATTTGATTCGGGGGAGGTGAATCCCCATTGACTCTGTGACGAGCTGAAATTATTTTGAAATTATAGTCATAAGATTGAGGGTATGGGTTGTATTGATTCGGATAAGTTTAACCCGGTGTATTTGGTTGGTTCATATTGTGAAAAATCGGGTTGGAATTATCCAAAATAAATGGGGTCGGTGTGAAATATGGATTCATATTAGGATCGAAAGAATTGTTATTGTTGAATTCCATTTCACAAACAATTACAAACAAAAAAGAAAAACCAAATAATAAACAAAAAGAAAATAAAAAATCAAAATCAAGCCTATATTAAGGTTGACCTAGACCTAGACGACTGCTAACTGGTCGATTACCCGGGGAAGGTTGTTGTATGAATCCGACCACAAGCTAATCGGCCAGGTAGGGACAAAATATGGTGGGAGGTATCCGTGCGTAAGCAACGAGCCTTAATTACGCTAAACCACAGTATCTTCGAGGCGTAACCTCTTAATCCCCAACCTTAGATACCGATTTCACAAGAGTAAGATTCAAAATATGTTTCACCATCGATCAATCTCTTAATGAGTCCGAGATATCCCTAGGGGCCAATGTCGATCAATTTTTATTAGAACTGGGTTGTGTGAGTGGGGAGGTGATTTTTGGGCTAAGGAAGGCACCTTATCTTGTATGGGTTTTGCCCTTAAGTTCAATTCGTGCAAGTGTGCAATATAGATAAGAGTATAACACAAAGCGATAAATCACCCACGTACTTGTCCTATGCTATATGCAATGCCATATGTATACCTCAATCCACAGCACAACAACAGAACAAAATACAATATATTAGAATTGAATTGACACGTGCCAAAATGCAAATGTCTAAGCCGTTTTAAAAGCGTCCAAATACCGTATTTTAGTTCTTAAATTATTGCAGTGTGTAGGTAATCAAAGCAGATAATTAGCAGCAGAATACAACGATATATGCAACGTGCAAGGTCCCTGCAAATGACAAAGTACAAATGCCACAAAATTGCCGCGTTTGCGCGGCCTGTCTTTGATTTCCGCGGCAAAGTGTAAGAAGCAAGATTTCTGCTTTCTAGAGCAGGGAGAGGTAAGCAAGAGTAGCCTTCTGCAATACAAAGAATCTGTAAAAATTATCCTGCATACCAAAATAGAGAAGAAAATGTTAATAAAAACGTGAGTTTAAACCATTCCCATCCCCGGCAACGGCGCCAAAAATTTGATCGGGACGAAACTAGCACACAAAAATGTGTATTTTATGAAATCAATGAAAAGCTTGTATATGCTAATGTTTCCTCGATAATTCCGTTATAGCATTGGCTCAACGGGTCGAATCCACAGGGACGGGAGGCGATAGAAGCTTCAATAGTTCTTATTCACGTTGGTTGTTAACAATTCTTCTTTGTTAAAAGAATGAAAAAGGAAAAGAAAATAAAATTCATAAGTGATAGGTGAAAAAGGCGATGAAAGCGATGCAAAAATAAAATGAAAATGATTTTGAAAACTAAAAGAAGAAGAAACAAAGTCGAACTAAGAAAGCGGTGAAGACATCGATAGGAAAATGATAAAAAAAAATTTGAAAATTGTTTTTAAACAAGATAAAAATAATGATGATAACTATGAAAGAAAACTCATGGCTACTAACTACTAATTGCTCCACTAACCATGCTAACCTCTTAGTGATAGTTACCTCACATGAATCCTTGGCCATCACTAATCCTTGGCTTCAAGAGACGATACAGAGTATGGCCCATAAGATTGTTCTTCTACATTCAAATAACACATCCATACCACATAATAAGTTGCAAGCTACTATTAAATCATCAAAACCGGTTAAAGTGAGCATGAAATAAAGAGGACATTGCAAATTAGCAAGTTAGTGGGTTAGGTGTTAGAAATGTTAGAATGTTAGAATCCATCATCATGAGCCATCAATGGCTCTTGCAAGAGCAAGGCCTTGTAGAAACTATTAGATTCATGCGGATTATCAAGTAAATGGTTAGATGGTTAGTGGTTAGTAGTTAGATTGTCATGAAAAGAAGAAATTAGCCAAGCATCATGTAGAAATAAGAGAAGATTACAATAGAGACGAAAGGAGACATCTTTACATAGATTGTCCCCATCTATTACATCAATCTCTCTCTTTCTCTCTCTGAATCTCTCTACCCTACTACAAGATCTAAAAAAATGAAAATACAAAATACAAGAAAAGAAGAGCACCTATACTAACCTACACTAAAGAGAGGAAACCTAGCCTAAAATCAAATCTCCTTGCGTTTTGGCCAACCCCTGCCCTTTTTATAGGCAAAAGTAGGTTCCAGAAGATGAGACGGGGTCATGCATCGAAGATCGACACGTGGCCCCACCAGATTGCCGCAGAAACGCGGCTATTGCCGCATTTTTGTGGCAATACCAAGACCCAGATCCCTGGTTTTGGTACGGAGATGCGCGGCGTTTCGGGGACCTTCTAGATATGCTCCGATTCGGGTGTATTCGTCCGGATCTTCGTCTGACGTGCACAAAGGTCTAAGTTCAATGCATCTTCTAGAAGTTCCCTTACTTGGTCTCCAAGAAATCCAGATTTAATTACCCGAAAATAGGTTTAATTAAGCTCTTATTACCCTTTTGCCCTCCTTGTCTTGATTATCTGCAAGAGAGACCAAAAAACGGTTTAGACCGACATTTTATTCATAAATCGGTGAGAAAATGTGATATAAGTTGCAGACCAGAATTGAATCACTAATCCTATCATTTAATAAGTTATATTCAGCAATCAATACGTCAATAAGTTGCAGACCAGAATTGAATATCCACATCAATCAAGTTTGGAGATAAAGGGAGGATTCAAATTCAGAAATAGCCAGCTCCTCTTATCTTTAGACTCATTTCCTTATCCATTTCTATCCTATAAATGCCCCACACATCAGAGGCAGAGGAACAATCAAGCAGAAAGTAGAGAATAGATTTTTGTATAGGTTTAACCTACGTTCTTAATTTTTTTATGTAATTTTATTTTATTTATGTAACTGGGAGGAGAGGAGAGTTTCATGGAGGAATGAGAGCAAGTTTGTACTGAGGGTGAAACCGGTATAAGTAAATCTTTTCTTTCATTGTTATTTGAATCAAATAAGGATTTTTTTCTTCTTTACTCTTGTTTTTGTTTGCTTTCCTCTGACGTGTTTGCAATCCAAGTGAATCCAATAGCCTCGAGACTACTTTGCCATTGCAAGTGCCTTTGATGGCCTATGGTGATGAACAATCATTCCATTGCTAGTTTATCTTGCTCTTTTACTCGTAGTGTAGATCAGGAACGGGGAAGATCCTACATGCCATGATTGATCGCCTTCAGAGACTAGGTAAGTCGTAGCGACAGATCCAAGGTATATGAGAACGAAAGAGGTAAGTAAGAATTTTTAGTTTTCTTTTAATTCTTAGTTTAGAATTTTACTCCAAAACCAACATTCTTCTCTTTATTTAGTTTTTTCTTTTCTTTTGTAAATAAAACAACAACAACATCATCATCATCTTTTCTTTTACCATCTTCTTCACATCTTCTAACTTAACCTTTTTGTTTTCTTTTTCTAAAACTGAGAAAAAATTTCTAACATATTTTTATAAACTCAAAAGAAATGAACTTATTTAAAAGCTTCCATCACTAGTTCCCCCTTGTAGATCATGACCCGCATAGTCACTTGCTATCGCGGTAGTATTGAGAACTTGCACATTCTATTCTTAAAGTTATGAAATTCTGTATTTTCTGTGTGCAAGTTTCAACTCAATCAAATTTTGACACTGCTACTGGGGAGGGACAGTAAGTAATCTTTTTTGTTTATTTTATTGATTAACTTTCTTCTCTATTCTTGGTATACACGTTTGACAACAAGGAAAATTTTGCTACTGTGAACATATAAGTGGCCTTGGACTCTACTTAAGAAAGCAGAGCCCCGAAGCCTTCAGATTTTGCTGCATATCTGTGGCAATCTGAGCGAACTACTAAACTGTATTTTTTGCATGTTGGCTAAATTGCAAAGTTTAAATATCTGTACCTATTTATTTTCTTGTTTGACTCACTGTACATACATTTCTAATTCAACAGTAAAAGGTTGATTGTAAATGCTAAAAACGGTTTAGACTTTGTATTTAGGCACGTGTCTATTTTGTTACGTTTTTTTATTTACTGTTGAAGAGTATTGGAGCCAAGGTATGTGTGCATAGCATTTAGCATAAGGTTCATTCTTGTATGAAATATTGCTTGAGTGTTACTTTTTCTATATATTTGTACACTGCACTAAACTGAATTAAGGGTTGTCCTATAAACAAGATAAGATGGGGAAGTCATTACCCTCCCTTAGCCTACAAATAATCTCCTCACTCACTAACCCAAGCCTAACTAAAACTAAGTAGACGTTGGCCCTAGGGACATCTCAGACTCATATAGGAGACTGATTTAAGGGGAAAATTGATTAAAATTTGACTCTTACCAAATCGATGTATAAGGTTGGAGATTGAGGGACGAAACCCCGAAGATTGATGGTTTGAGTTTAGGCACGGTACCTCCTACTAATCTTACCCTACCTGGCCGATTAACTTGTGGTCAGATTCTGCAATATGCCCCTCGTGGACAGTCTAACCATTTAGGAGTCGCTTAGATCTAAGGTCTACCTTAAGTTAGGTTAGATTTTTTTTATTTGTTTGTTTATTTGTTTATTTTTCTTTGTTTGTTTTTAACATTTCTTGTGTGATATAGATTATAACAACAATTTTTTCAATTTTAATGGTAATCCATGTTATACCCCGACCTCTTTTTCGGATATTACCAATCAGGCATATCATAACTTTAACCAACTTAGTGTGCAAGATTGGTCTTATCCGAATCAATACATGCCCCAGTCCCAATAATATGAACAAGACTGGAATAATCATCACCACTCTTCACAGAGCCAATAGGGATACAACTCCCCCGAGTCGTATTATCAATCACCTTACCAACATCTAGCTTCATATACTCCCTCTCCTGAGCAACAATTAGAAGAATCAATTGACTGGGAAAAGAAGATGGAAGCCTTAGAAGAGCTTGAGCGACGAATTTAAATTTTAGAAAACTCAAAATCTTATCAAAAATTTCAAATCTAAGATCCTTACTCTATTTTTCAAGAAGAACATACCGACTTAGAAAAGAGTATGGAATTCATGATTCAATTCCAAAGTGATCCTTTAAATATGATAGAAACAAGACTTAGTCGATTGGAAAACATGCGTAGGAATAAGAGAACTCTCCCTACCGAATCTTTGACTCTTCCCGACACTTCTAGCAATATTGATGAAAACAAAGAATCTTGGAATCTTGATGATTTTGACCAAGATTCAATCTCGTCACACAAACTTAAACTTGATCAATTTCAAACCGTGGACAAATTGGCAAGTTTTCCATTCAATGAGATTGAACTTGAATGTAAATGTGACCCCGAACCCCAACCTTGTGATTCAGTTTTCATTTTCGAACCTATGTTGACTCTAGTATCATTACCCAATTTAGACCAATTTTTAGAGCCAACATTTATTCATGTACCTATACATCTAGAAATTGAATCACCAATTTTGGATGGTCACATTCCATTGTTGGGAAGAGAATGTGAATCTTAGTTCTTTGATTTGGACCCTATTATTGAACTAATACCGACTCTCGAACCCGAAGTTGATTTTCACGAGTTAGTATTGGTTCCCGAACTTTTCATCTCAGAGCCCAAATCATTCATTCTACAAAATCACATTTTATTGTTGGACCAAGGTATTGAGCACAATGACTCCGTGATGATTTTTCAAGACTGGTCATATGAAGGAAATAAGTTTCATGATAGGATCTTTCATGATCTTATTCATATTGGGGATTGTAAATATGTAAATAGAAAAGAGATCAATAAAGATGAGTTCCGTGAACCACCACATTATCTTGATTGGACAGAAACGATTGGCCCAATCCGACCACCACCGGACTGCCACCTTGAGGTAACATTTTTCCTTCCCTTTCTTCTTCTACATGCATTTATGCATTAATTCATACATTGAGGACAATGCATGAGATAGGTGTGGGGGAGGGTTCTGACATAACTTAGGTTTTCCTTTTATTATTAAAAAAATTATATTTTTTTTGCTTTTAAAAACTTTTTTAGAAACAATATTTTGACCTATTTTTTGTAAGAAATTAAGTCAGTTTTAAGGAATAGGAGAATCATAATTAGGATTTCTTATACTTGATAAGATTATTTGTTTGATTTCTAAAGTTAGGAAGAAAATTTGGAAAAGTAATTTAGTCTTGATTTTTATCTTGATGAAATATGCATACTTTTATACACTTATACACTTATTGTTCAAAAACAAAGATTCTTATCTTATTATATATATATATATATATATATATATATATATATATATATATATATATATATATATATGTATGTATGTGTGTGTGTGTGTGTGTATATATATATATATATATATATATATATATATGCATATATGTATGTATGTATGTATGTATGTATGTATGTATGTATGTATGTAAATATGTATATATATATATTTATTTATTTATTTATATCAAAAATCCTCTGATTAAGCTGGGTATTTGTGCCTGATAAAGCATAAGTATTCACGCCTAAAATAGTCCATATAATAAAATTCTTAATTTTGTGGCCTTGTTTGCTCGAGTCCTTAAGTCCTTGGGGTGTTTTCTCACACGGTGCCCTAAGACCGTCCGGTTTGGGAGTCACCGATTAAAGGCTCATTACATGAGCAGGTTAGAAAGCCTAATAGTACTATGAAATAATAGCACCAAAAATATAAATAAATAAATAAATAAAATAAGGCATAAGAGTTAGAGTGAAAGAACCCTTAATAAAAATTTCACAGTCACGACATATGACTTAGGGTAAATAATAGACTAGATGAGAAATACAGTTTGACTTCTTACCTTAATTGACAACAAGTTTTTGAATAGAGACTAAGTTTAAGAATGAAAAATTTGATTTTCCTATAACTTATAGATTACATGAACTCTTACAGTAATACTTCAAATATTTTCTCTCTTTTTCAAAATGCTTTTCGAAAATACTAACACTTTGTTTCTCTTTTTTTATGAATTTTGTGGGTGCACTCGACTAAAAACCCGCACGAGATAAAACTTGTCCTCAAAGGGTAACTTAGAGGTTTAACGGCTCGTTACACATGCTCAGTGCAATCACTGACATGCGAAAGTGGTCTAATAAATTCTTAGATTTAGTTTTGATGTTTTGCTCGAGGACAAGCAAAAGATAGGTGCGGAGGTGTGGTCACACACGTGTGTTGCATGTTTTCATATCATATGTGTCACATTTCTACATTTTTATTTAAATAAAACTCTGTTATTAATATATTTTCATGTTTAATGGCGTGTAAAGTAATTAAGAAAGAAAAGAGGAGAGAGAGAGAGAGAGAGAGAGACAGATTTATCCAATTAAATCCAAAAGTTCAAAAGAAAGGGAATCAATTCAAATCCAGAGGTTCTAAAGGCCATCTTATCTGAAGACTGAGTATATCATATGAGATAATATCATTCAAATTCAAAGAACACGGATTAGAAGAAGACCCTATCGGTTTTGCTGAGGATAAAAAGATAGATCATAAAATCTAAAACTGAAATTCAAAATCTAAAAGGATAAATTGATAGAAAGAAGATAAACGAATGAGATGAAGCAATTTAGACTCAGATTTAGGCTAGATATATTTTAGTATTTTAATCATAACTTTCGCTACTGAAACTGAAATTAGATGATTCAAGATGATCTAAAAAGACGACGTAAAGGGATACAACTCTTGAGTTGATCACTGTTTCTAATTCTATCATTTGATAAGTTATATTTAGCAATCAACACACTAACAAGCTACAGATCAGAATTGAATATCCATATCAAATCAAGTTTGGAGATGACGGAAGGATTCAAATTCAGAAAAAGCATATATTAAAAATCGTGTCGTGAGCACAAGCACGCATGAGCAGGAAATGAGATATCAAGTAAATTAAATATGACAAAATCAGTTGTACAAGCCCAAATGACGGATCCATGAGACCAGTATATCGAAAGAATAATCCAAACAAGAAAACCTTCATAAATATATCTTATACCTCACGTCAACGTATCCTGGATTCAAACAACCCGAGTTGTCTCCTAAACTAAGAAAACATCATAAAATTGATAAACTAATAAAATTGAATGCGGGAAAAATTAGTCGTACAAGCTCAGCTTACGGCTTCATAAGACTAGTATGTCGAAAGAATAACCCAAATAAGAAAACCCTCATATATATATGTGTGTGTGTGTGTGTGTATATATATATATATATATATATATGTTGGCCCAAAGGCCTTTCACTCTAGTTTTGATGATGATTAACTCATGTAGTTATGTGTACTAATTATCTTGTGATTTTAGTTTCAGATTATTAATCAAGATATTAGTTGGTGTTTAGCTTCAACAAGATGAATTGGAAGCTTGCACATGTTGATTCAAGAGCCCGCGCATCAAAGATCATACATTGCACTTGCTCGGTGAATCAAGAGTTTTTGGATCGAGCCGACTTGGAGATTGCGCTCTAGCTTGGAGATTGCGCTCTACAAGAAGACTTAGGTATCCATAGTTTTAGTTTGGGTTTAGATCCTAATTGTAAAGATTAGAATAGTATGATAAGCTCAAGTTCACAACACACCTTTCATGTTTTGATTTTCGGTTTTAGGTTTAACCGATCTTGGTTTTCATGAACAGATTTTATATCAAAACAAGTTTACATGGTTTGTGTATATATGATTTGTTCTATATACATGCATGCTTCAATTGTTTAGACAAACTTTGTTTGATAATCTATTCCATGTGTTTTATGTTTTGGTATTTACAACAAAACATATTTTTGGACTTAATGACAAAAATCATGATATCTATATGTTTCTTGTATATTGAATTTCTATTCATATACAACTTGCTTCAAAGTGTTTAAATATCATATTTTTGTATTTGGATAAGTTTTAGACAAAACGTATTTTCTATTCAAGATTCCAAGTTTTAGAAAATACAAGTTTTGATTTTTGGCAAAATTTCCTTGACACAAAAATAGTCAAATATGTTTGAAATTTGTGTTGGGATTTTTAACACAAGTTCATCTTTCAGTATAAAATGACAAAACTATTTTTGTGGAATTTTAGAGATATTGTGGGATTTATTATAATATATTTTTCCTAGTTTTCTGACCTGATCCGGTCGACCGGCAGTCGACCGAGTCCGTGTCAGGCTGGTCCGGTCGACCGGACCAGTCGACCGGAGTTCTGACAGATGCACGTATCAGTGTGCATGTCTGCCGGTCGACCGGGGCGGTCGACCGAGATGGAGTTTTTGTTTACAGGATTTATCAGTCGACCGGGTCGGTCGACCGATAGCCTTTAACGGTCGGATTTTTGACCTACCGGTCGACCGGCCCGGTCGACCGAAGTATCCGTTGAACAGTAACGGGCAGATTTTTAAGAGCTGTTTTATTTGTCTTTTGTGTTTAAAATTTGATATTAGGATTTATTTTAAATCTAATATTACTTAATTAACCTTAAGTTTGTTTTATCTCTTAACCTAGCCCTCTCCTATAAATAGGGGTGTTTGGGGAGAGATTCATTAACAAGAAAATTATTGATTGCTAGACAAAATTAAAAAGAGCTTTATTTCTTAGTTTTTCTTCAAGAATTTTTGGGCTAAAATTTTATATCTCTCTGGAGTTTTTGCTGCAATCAAAATAGGTTTTTGGATTCAAAGTGAACAATCTTTTGTGTTTTTGATTAGGGTTTGAAAAACCAAAGAAAAGGGATTTTGGGAAAAGCTTTTGAATTGAATCTCTATATCTTGATTTCATTTATTTCCCAAGATTTTCTTTGAGTTGCTGGTTTCAAATCCCTTGGTTTTCTCCACACTTGAGCTATAATCTACTATCTTGTCTATAGGATTTTTGTGGGAGAAAAAGAGATTGTTTGTGGTTGTTGCTTTAAACCACCAAGTAGCAAGAGATTGTTTTGTGGTTGTTGTTGTATACCACTAAGTTGTAATCCTTTCCTTTGTGTGGCTTTGTGCCTTTGCCTCAAGAGGAGGTTGTGGTTCTTGTAACTGTCTGTGTGATAGTGAAGTAGTTAGAATCCATCTGGGGATGGCGGGGATGTAGAGCTGGGTGCTCGAACCTCGAGAACATATCTTGGTGTTTGCGTTTGATCGATTGGCTCTCTCTAACTCTATCTCTACTTACTTTGTGCCTTGCATTCTTATTCATATTGTTCATCATATTTGCTTGGCTTGGTTGTGTGTGCATCACTAGTTGATCACACTTGAGTGCTCATTGCATTTAGATTTTTAATTCCGCATTTAGTTCCATTGATTAGCATCATCACCTATTCACCCCCCCTCTAGGTGACTTTCAATTGGTATCAGAGCTAGTGCTCCTGATATTTAGGTTTAACCACCTAGGAGTGATCTTGGTTTGCTAATCCTCATTTGCATTCTCATTTGCACTCATACTAGTTTGCTCTCATGGCTAGCCCTCCTATGTTTGATCATACTAGACTTGACTCTTGGAAAGTTAACATGACTAGATATTTAAAACACTAGGTCATCTAGTTTATCAAGCTATCACCATAGAAGCCCTCCCAAATACTAGTAAGCATAAGAAGGCCAATGCACTTGCACTTCAAACACTTAGAGCATCTTTTGATAATAATCTCTTACTTGTTTTTGATAGTTTTAACTCGGCTTTTGCAGTTTGGAGCGTCTTGACATCTCCGGAGCTTCCAAGGATCATCAACAATATGAGGAGATCTAGGAGAGATGTATCCGAAGAGCCTTGTTTCATGGCATATGGGAATGACTCCCATGAGGTACAATCGGACTCTCAAATAGATAATTGCTCTAGCTCTTATTGCCATGGATGTTTTGAGGTTCAAAATTTAAATGTTGAACATGCTTCTAAACTTGAAAATTTTATGGAAAAACATGAGATTTTGAAAAAGAAACATTTTGATTTAAAAGAAGAATTGAAAGATTTATGTTCTACTTTTGAAACCGTTTTGCAAGAGAAGGAAGAGATTACTAGTGAATGTGACTCACTAAGATCTCAACTAGATATTGTTTTAAAAGAAATTGATGTTTTAAAAGGTAGAAATGATTGTGATGATATTGTTGAGCACAATGAGATTTTATCTTCAAGATTGGATTGTGTTTTTAAAGAAAATCTTTCTTTGAAAAATAAAATTGATTCTATCACTAAAGAATTGGATTTGGTTTTGAAGAAAAATGATT
Organism: Agave tequilana; assembly: GCA_038442645.1. Taxonomy (NCBI): domain Eukaryota; kingdom Viridiplantae; phylum Streptophyta; class Magnoliopsida; order Asparagales; family Asparagaceae; genus Agave; species Agave tequilana. Next base: position 47,616 of record JAVJIF010015749.1, read on the forward strand.
CTTTGCAAAATGATATTGATTTGCATGTTTGCCATGCTAGTGTAGCTTCTTGTTCTAGCACACCTATTGCATGCTCCACTTTATCTTCTAGCATTGAAAATGATATAAATAATTTGAAGAAAAGTGTTGATTGTTTGGGCTCCACTTTGAGCCAATGTGCCATGAATCACACTCATTTGGAATCCTTGGTTCGCAAGAAACAAGTTCCAACTATGCATGCACACCCAACACGGCATACACATGCTCATCACGGACACAATCATAACACGTATGCTCATGTGTACACATGTACACATTGTGGTCGAATAGGCCATCTTGCTAGATTTTGTTATGATAGATTACATGTTGAAAATTTAGCAACTAATCTTGTTTGGGTTAGGAAAGATACTAACCCCGTGGACCCACAAGAAAATGGGTACCAAGATCCACCTCTTTGATTTTTGATGTAGGTGGAGGCTCTCGCATTACGTGAGAGTGTTGGTGCCTTGAGGTGGATGCGTTCTAAGCTTGAATGAGAACCATTTGGATGCTTCACTCTCAAGGAGATTTAGTGGGAGGACCACCGTGGTTTGGAGAACTAGAGATGCACCTTCATTGGTTTTGGTATCATTCTCTAACTCCCATTTATTACTTGCATGCTCTCATGTTCATTCATTTATAGCATGTTTATTGTTTCATGATTAGTATGATGATTACCATGTTTATTAGAATTATGCTTTACATGATTAGTGATTGAGACACCCATGTTTTATATGGACCCATATTTTGTGTTCTCCTTTGGTTTAGCTATCATGTTAGTCATAGATCTAGTACACATGTTCTTATCATTATAATCATATGGATCTTTGTGATTGTTTTGATATTCCATGTTTTTGATTATCATGATTATTTTATCATGATTGTTGATTCATTTTTGTGCTTCATGTGTTGACTACATGCTTGAATGATTGTTTTCATTAAGACTAAAATTTATACTTGTGCAACTAATGAGCTACAAATAGACCTTTATATGTGTTTGTGCTTGAATGCTCATTTGTATTCATTTGATGTACTAGTATAATCTAGTTTTGATGATTCATGCATTCTAACTTGTATTGAAGTCAACCAAATTATGTATATGACCCATTTTGGATATGATTTATGATTTTGAGTTTTGACTTCATGTATATGTCTATTTTTGTCCAAACTATCATTTATACATATACATCCTTGAGCCACGTGCCTTCATGCATATACTTTTGTGGACTCTTCATGTTTGGGATATGTATGTATATCTTAGTCTGTACATGACATACATATGCCTTGAAGTTTAATTCATTGTGATGATTTCCATGTTTCATAAAAAAAAAATCTATTTATTTTATCTTGAAGGATTTCGTACTAGTTGACTTACATAACTAGTTGTGATATTCTTCATGAGGTAGTGATTTTCAAACATACTATATTGTTCAAATCTATTTTTGAAAACCCCTACCATCTATGGGCGTTGGATGGGAGACCATGATCAAGTATGTTCCGTCTTGAAAATCATTTAAAACTTATCATGAAATGGGTGGTAGTTGATATGAGTTATACACTTGACCTTATTTTGTTATTTCAATTGGTATCATTGAGTTCTTTCAATTGGTATCAATATGACATATTTTTGTATACTCATATGTGTTTGTTTCATATATGTATGCTTGCACTTCATATAATATCAATTTCAATTGGTATCTATTTATTACATACATATATAGATGATTCTTTTGTGCCTACTACATTCCTATGTTTTAGAGCACAAATTTTGATTATGTTAAGCTTGAGTTTTCAATGTATATCATGTTTCAATTGATTTAATCTTCAATTGGTATCTTATTTCAAGCCTATGCATATTCTCTTTTGGTATTTCATAAAGAGGGAGAAAACTCGTATTTTACTTTTCAATTGATATTTTACCTTTCAATTGATTTCACATTTCAATTGGTAGTTGGTTTACCATTGTTTTGTTTCCCACTCCCTAACTTTATGATTGGAATATTATTGTAATTGGTATCATGTGTTTTTAAAAGATAAATATCTTCTTTTTTTTGGTATCAAGATGCTATGTACTTACTTAATATTTGTATCAATTGGTTTCTATTGTTTATTGGTATCAAGTCTCCATTACATGCTTTCATTTTGATATAAGATGATTTCAATGACTTGTTAATTTAAATTAGTTTGGGCACTCCTTAATGTTTGTTATTTTCAATTGGTATCCTAATGCACTTCAATGCTACATGTTTTTAAATTGGTATCATATTGATTTTGATTTCACCTTTTTGAAGTTTATTGGTTCTTATGTAAAGACCATTGTGTTTGAAAAAGGGGAGAAGTATTTGTAATTTGATTCTTAAAAGTTTTTTTTTACCCCTTTGTTGATGATTGACAAAAAGGGGGAGAAGAATTTGAGTTTATATACATGATTTGAATGCATAAGTTTGGTATCTATAAGGTAATAGTTTAATTGGTATCAAGAGTATGTTTTAGTAAATGACTTGTTTTATGCATTTGGTATCAAGATCATGTTTTGATAATGTTTTGTTTTATTTAATTGGTATTATTTCATTGGTTCTAGAACCTTTTATTGTTTTATGCTTGGAAAAAGGATTTATATTCATGCATCACAATAAACAAATAAAATATGTGTGTTTCATACTTGTTTATGCATGCTTTTATTTGCATACATGTTTATGAGTCTTCATTGCATATCTATTAGCTTATTTATTGTTATGCATGAGTTAAGGGGGAGCTTCTTTGAAGCTTAACTTTAATCCATGCATATATAACTCCATGAGTTTTGTCATCATCAAAAAGGGGAGATTGTTGGCCCAAAGGCCTTTCACTCTAGTTTTGATGATGATTAACTCATGTAGTTATGTGTACTAATTATCTTGTGATTTTAGTTTCAGATTATTAATTAAGATATTAGTTGGTGTTTAGCTTCAACAAGATGAATTGGAAGCTTGCACATGTTGATTCAAGAGCCCGCGCATCAAAGATCATACATTGCACTTGCTCGGTGAATCAAGAGTTTTTGGATCGAGCCGACTTGGAGATTGCGCTCTAGCTTGGAGATTGCGCTCTACAAGAAGACTTAGGTATCCATAGTTTTAGTTTGGGTTTAGATCCTAATTGTAAAGATTAGAATAGTATGATAAGCTCAAGTTCACAACACACACCTTTCATGTTTTGATTTTCGGTTTTAGGTTTAACCGATCTTGGTTTTCATGAACAGATTTTATATCAAAACAAGTTTACATGGTTTGTGTATATATGATTTGTTCTATATACATGCATGCTTCAATTGTTTAGACAAACTTTGTTTGATAATCTATTCCATGTGTTTTATGTTTTGGTATTTACAACAAAACATATTTTGGACTTAATGACAAAAATCATGATATCTATATGTTTCTTGTATATTGAATTTCTATTCATATACAACTTGCTTCAAAGTGTTTAAATATCATATTTTTGTATTTGGATAAGTTTTAGACAAAACGTATTTTCTATTCAAGATTCCAAGTTTTAGAAAATACAAGTTTTGGTTTTTGGCAAAATTTCCTTGACACAAAAATAGTCAAATATGTTTGAAATTTGTGTTGGGATTTTTAACACAAGTTCATCTTTCAGTATAAAATGACAAAACTATTTTTGTGGAATTTTAGAGATATTGTGGGATTTATTATAATATTTTTTTCCTAGTTTTCTGACCTGATCCGGTCGACCGGCAGTCGACCGAGTCCGTGTCAGGCTGGTCCGGTCGACCGGACCAGTCGACCGGAGTTCTGACAGATGCACGTATCAGTGTGCATGTCTGCCGGTCGACCGGGGCGGTCGACCGAGATGGAGTTTTTGTTTACAGGATTTATCAGTCGACCGGGTCGGTCGACCGATAGCCTTTAACGGTCGGATTTTTGACCTACCGGTCGACCGGCCCGGTCGACCGAAGTATCCGTTGAACAGTAACGGGCAGATTTTTAAGAGCTGTTTTATTTTGTCTTTTGTGTTTAAAATTTGATATTAGGATTTATTTTAAATCTAATATTACTTAATTAACCTTAAGTTTGTTTTATCTCTTAACCTAGCCCTCTCCTATAAATAGGGGTGTTTGGGGAGAGATTCATTAACAAGAAAATTATTGATTGCTAGACAAAATTAAAAAGAGCTTTATTTCTTAGTTTTTCTTCAAGAATTTTTGGGCTAAAATTTTATATCTCTCTGGAGTTTTTGCTGCAATCAAAATAGGTTTTTGGATTCAAAGTGAACAATCTTTTGTGTTTTTGATTAGGGTTTGAAAAACCAAAGAAAAGGGATTTTGGGAAAAGCTTTTGAATTGAATCTCTATATCTTGATTTCATTTATTTCCCAAAGATTTTCTTTGAGTTGCTGGTTTCAAATCCCTTGGTTTTCTCCACACTTGAGCTATAATCTACTATCTTGTCTATAGGATTTTTGTGGGAGAAAAAGAGATTGTTTGTGGTTGTTGCTTTAAACCACCAAGTAGCAAGAGATTGTTTTGTGGTTGTTGTTGTATACCACTAAGTTGTAATCCTTTCCTTTGTGTGGCTTTGTGCCTTTGCCTCAAGAGGAGGTTGTGGTTCTTGTAACTGTCTGTGTGATAGTGAAGTAGTTAGAATCCATCTGGGGATGGCGGGGATGTAGAGCTGGGTGCTCGAACCTCGAGAACATATCTTGGTGTTTGCGTTTGATCGATTGGCTCTCTCTAACTCTATCTCTACTTACTTTGTGCCTTGCATTCTTATTCATATTGTTCATCATATTTGCTTGGCTTGGTTGTGTGTGCATCACTAGTTGATCACACTTGAGTGCTCATTGCATTTAGATTTTTAATTCCGCATTTAGTTCCATTGATTAGCATCATCACCTATTCACCCCCCCTCTAGGTGACTTTCAATATATATATATATATATATATATATATATATATATATATATATATATATGCACCTTATGTCTCATGTCACTGTAGCCTGAGTTCATATAACCCGAATTGTAAAACAACACGATGAATTATTAATTAGTATCTTATTATTATTACTCATTAGACCCATATATTTAGGTATATATCCTGGTGTACATCTCAACACACTTACATTCATACATGTGTAAGTCGAGATTGTTTATTGGAAACTAATGAGAAAACCAATGAATTATGTTTACAATGGGTCCCATGCCTGCTCGGGACCATGGTCTAGGATGTTCCGGTGTTGTGCGGGAACTGCGGCGAAGCACAATGGAGGAAATGGTCATATTGTATCCCTTTGAAGGGGTATAATAGTTGCACGACGTGCCTATACCATTGTAAATGTAATCACAAATTGAAGTCCATCAATTTTCCCTTATCCGATATAAGTTGTCCTTTTTATTACCAATTATGATGATTATCAGAATACAAGAATGAGCAGGATCATGGTTCAGGAGTATCAGGAGTACATGTGTAACAGGAGTACTATCAGGCTATTAGGTATTACATTCTCATAATGTGATAATAATGAGTCCGGTGATAACATAAAGGTGCCAGGTGATAACATAAAGATGTCAGGTAATAATATGCAGGTGTCAGAGATCAAGTGGTAGCATAGTAAGTGTTAGCATATCAAGTGAAAGCATGGTAGTGATTAGAAAAATAGATATTAACTGTCATATACCACAATTCAGGAAAATGATACCGATACAGGAGATTGATACAATACAAGAAAACAATATAGTTTTTGAAAAGCAGTATAAGTAAAGATTTCAATCTCTTCACGACTATAATTATAATAATAATATATTACGCTATTATATAGCTATGCCAAGCTGAACAAAGCGGGAGCGTATCATGGCATATAACAATAATAATGATTAGGCAATAAAGCGAACAATCAAACGGAGCTAAGTAACATTGGAGTGAAGCTAGCGTACAGCGTTATATGCTATCACACTCGATGCGGTTACCGCTCGTGGCGCAACTAAACGCACACGGTGGCAAGCATATAAATGCTATGCTAACGCACATGGCGAAGCCACACTCACGGTGTAACTACGCTCGAACGGAGTTAGCGATAAAGCGCTGGGTGCTAGACTCTCCTACCAGACGGAGCGTAAGAAAGCCCGAAGGCTAAATCCAAGGCTGGTATAACACCCCGTTCCCGGAATACGTACTTAGCTACGTATTCAAATTTTTAGATCGTATTTTTTGATTTATGATAGGTAGTAAAAAATGCATAATTGTCATCACATTTACTATCACATTTTCATATTTATTCATATAAACATGCACTATTACTAATGTTTTGTTATTTAATGTGTGCAGGCCTTGAGTGTTTATTTAAATAAAGAATAAAAGCCTAAATGAAGCCCAAAAGCCCATGTCCAAGCCCATGTCCAAGCCCAAGTGCAATTACAAAATGTCAAAAGTGCAAATACAAAGTGCAAATGTTGCAAATACTAAAAGAGGGAAAGGATAGAATTCTATTCAACCCTAAATGCTTGGTGGATGAGGATAAATAAGAGTGCAAGGATGAAATTCGTTTTGGAAGAGATTTGGATTTAGGGTAACTTGCTTTCCAAGTTATCCCGAAATCTCAAATTAAAGAGTTGAGATGCCAGATCCAGACGGATATTCCTAGATGGACGGACCAGAGGAGGCCACGCGCGAAAGCGCGCGGCCAGGGATAATACTATGGCCACGGAAACGCGGCCAGAGCCGCGTTTCCGCGGCCGTATGGATAAGGCTGAAAACTGGATTTTGTGGTTGAGTTTCACCGGGACTCTACTTCCTTCTGAGCCTATAAATACCCCTGCAGACGCAATAGAGAGGGCATCGAGAGACGAGGAGATTAGGGTTTCTTTAGCTTTTTCTTTAAATTTCTGCAATTGTAATTTCGTTTTAAGCACATTGTGGAGAAGAAGGAGCTTTGTATTTGGAGGATATTTTCGAATAAAGGTTACCTCTTTGCCATCTCAATTATTGTCTTTTAATTTGATTTTTCTCTGCGATCTTTCTCTTATTTTGTTTTTCTTTCTTCTTGCAATCCTTCTTATTAAACAAATAAAAAAAGAAAAATCTGAAAATATAAAGAATATGATGAACTAATTCTTCATTGTGGTTTGCTGAATTCTTAAACAACCCTAGAGCAGTTCAGAATTGAACGGATTGATAACACTTTTTAGAAACCCTAGGTTTAAGGTAGATTGCTTGAGGATTAAATTGATGACTAGCTTTCTAATCTAGGTTACACCTTTAAATAATTCTTCACACTTCATGCTTAAGAACTTTGATAGCGTAACTTCAAGGTAAAGCTTTTCTTACACTGTACTTAGATGTTAGGATGAAAACTTGTTAGATTTTTAGGAGTGCGAACTAGTAAGATTCTAAAATCTTTTTCTCTTGCTTGCATGTTCTCTAATAAACCTAGGATCGATTTCATGTATTTCAAGATGATGTTCAATATCTTTAACTTGCACTATGGGTTGTGGTAGAAGATCAGTAAAACCACATCTCTCTAATCATATATATTTCAAATCTAATCTCTCCTTTGTCTTATTTGAAGTATATAGAGAAATCGTCCGAAAAGCTTGCATCGCATCCTTCCTTGTGGATCGACCCGCTTTGGCCCTTGGTGCAGCGAATAGCATTGAGACTGAGAATTCTAACTCTTAATCTTTTTCTTTGCAATTTCTCATTTTCAATTAAAATTTTGGCGCCGTTGCCGGGGAAGAAAACGGCATGATTTTCTCAAAACTAACTCTTTTATTCTTTCTGTTTGCAGGTTCAGAGAACAGGAAAACTAAACAGCAGCGAGGACACATAGCAACTCTGTGCCTCTGCCCTCGAAGGCAGAGCAACAGGGCCTACTACAGAGCCGCGGGTCCGCGGTAAAAGCCGCGTTTCCGCGGCCTGAGTAGTTGACTACTTACCCTATTTTCTGCAGGTTGTTGCTAATTACAATTCTGATTTACTGCTCCGTTAGAAATTTCTCTGTGATAAACCTGCATACTGCTAATTAAATAACAGTAACTCATTTGGTGATAAATAAAAAAATTAGACTCTTGCATCTTAGGCACGTGTCTATTTAATTTTTTTTTTAATTCTGTTGAAGAGTGCTGGCGACAAGGTACGTTTGCATTGCATATAGATTAGAAAACACTCTTGGCTGATTTACTGCTTTTAAGTGATTACTTTTCTACTGCTTTACACGTACACAAAAATATCTTAAGGGCAAAACCCATTAACAAGATAAGGTGGGGATTTTATCACCCTTCCTTGGCCCACAAATCATCTCTGTCACACTCACAACCCTAACCTTAAGTAAAAATTGACTAGACGTTGGTCCTAGGTTAACTCGGACTCACTAGGAGATTGACCGAAGGAGGAAAGTTGTTCGAAATTAACTCTTGCCAAATCGGTGTTTAGGCAGGGGATTGAGGGCCGAAAGCCCGAAGATCGGTGGTTATTTAATTAAGGAACGTCTTTGACGGAAAACCTCCCACCGGTCTTGCCACCTACTTGGCCGATTAACTTGTGGTTAAGGTCGACAATAGACCTCCTAAGGACGGTCTAAAGTTAGGAGTTGTCTAGGTCAAGGCTTACCCTAGAATAGGAATTTTTGATTGTTTTTCTTTTTATTGATTGATTGGGTGAACTTGTTTGCTAATTGTGCATGTCCGCTTGGTCGAGAGACCCACTTACATCCAGGCTAACTAGAACTAGTTCACCACCCGAGCAAAAGCCCGACTCACACATGGCACAACCACTGTCACTCCAAGATAGGTTCTATCCTATTAGGACCTATCTTCCTTCTTGCATCAAGTTAACCAATGAAGGTGTTGACCAATTTGAGCTCAACCACAATATATCAACACTCTTCCCAAATTTCATGGACTTGAATCCGAGGATGCATACTTCTTCATAAGGGAATTTGAAGAAGTATGTCTCATGATGAAGATACCCAAGTTAGGAGAAGATGCCATCAAACTAAGGTTTGTCCCCTTTGCTTTGAAAGATTTAGCAAAGAAATGGCTCTACAGTCTAGAGGCCGGTTCAATATCTTCGTGGGATAATTTCGTTAAGGCCTTCTTAAAGAAATTTTACTCCGTCCACAAGACTGCACTGATTAGGAAGAGCATCTTACAGTTTAAGCAAACAGCCAATGAACCTTTTTGAAAATATTTCGAACGTTTTAAAGACCTCCTTGCCCAATTACCTCACCATGGGATAGAGAAATGGCGACTTTGCCAAGTTCTATATGATGGATTAGAATATCAAACTAAAACGCTGTTAGAATCCATGTGCCAAGGAGGATTTCTAAAAAAGAACGAAAATGAAGGATGGTTATTATATGAAGAATTAGCTGATAATACCATCCAATGGGAACCAACTCCGGAAAAATTTAGGACTAATGACCCTACTTCTTCTAAAGGAGGTATCCATTCCATTGAGGCCAACATAGCAACCGATGCTAAGTTAGCTGCTGTGATGCGAAGACTAGAGGCTCTTGAAACTAAAGAACCAGTCTCTGTGAACCAAGTCAGCCCAACACCTTCGGCGGGCGTACTTATTGCCAAGATATGAACCATGTATTCGAGGAATGTCCCGTCTTTATTGCGCATCAAAGCTTGCCCGAACATATGAGTGCTGCCTTCACAAGGCCCGCCAATAATCCATATTCGTCCACCTACAATCCCGGTTGGAGAAATCATCCCAATTTTTCATGGGGCCCAAGCAACAATGATCAAACTAGGCCCAAATTCTCCAACAATTTCCAAAATCCGCCCTATCAAAATCCTCCACCCTCTTTCCAATATTCACAAATGGAAACAAGGCTCTCCAACATGGAAAGAAAGGTGGACACTCTAGTTAAAAGCCACGACACGCTGGCTCAAGTCTTGACTAGGATAGAGTTGCAAATGAATCAACAAGAAAGGCAAAAGGGTACTCTACCAAGTCAACCATTACCAAACCCTAGGAACTCTAACCAAGCTCACTTGGCCCAAGAGAATCATATGAGTCAGTGCAATGTGATTCATACATTACGGTCGGGAAAACAAGTTGATAACCAAGTATCAACACCATCAAGTTCTAAACAAGCATTCAGCTTGCCTGATCCCACTCCATCTCAACTTGATGCCAACAACACTAAAAAAGACAAGTCAGCCAAAGATATGCACAAGCCCATCGCACCCTACCCAAATAGGCTTAAAGATAAGCAATGTGCACAAATGGATAAGGTACGCGAGATTTTTAATCAAGTCAAGATCAATGTACCTCTTCTTGATGCAATCCAACAAGTCCCTAGTTATGCTAAGTTTCTTAAGGACATGTGCACAAAGAAGAGAAAGACTAATGTGCCCAAGAAGGTTTTTCTAGCCACTAACATTAGTGAGCTATTGTCCAATCAAATCCCTGTAAAATACAAGGATCCCGGTTGCCCGACCATCTCTTGCACAATAGGTCAAACTGCAATTGAGCATGCACTTCTTGATTTGGGAGCAAGTATCAACTTACTCCCCTTCTCAGTCTACCAACAACTTGGGTTGGGCGAGCTTAGTCCGACTAAGGTTACAATCCAGTTAGCTGACCGATCCGTAAAAATTCCCAAAGGAGAAATTACCGATGTGTTTATCCGTGTTGGGAAGTTTATCTACCCAGTAGATTTTATTGTTCTGGAGACCGAACCTGTATCCACTCCTCGGTCTCAAACTCTCGTTATCTTAGGGCGTCCGTTCCTTGCAACTGCAAATGCGATCATAAATTGTAGGAATGGATCATGAGGTTGACTTTTGGAAACATGACTAAAGAGGTCAATGTCTTCAACCTGGAAAACCAATCTCGTAAGATAAAAGACCAAACATTTGAGGTAAACTTCATTGAGAACATTTGTGAAAAAGAAAGTGAAAATGAGTCTCTATTTCTTGACAAGTTATTTGAGGATAAGTGCGATTTTAGTGATAAGACGACACATGTTGGGGATTATAATTTTAAAGTTCCCTTTAAAAAATGAAGATTTGATTTGAGTATCTTCAATGATCCAGGCACTGATATATCGCATGAGAATATAGTTCAAGAACCTCCGATTGACTTAACTTTCGAAAGCCTCTTTGAAAAAGAACTCCTGTGTTTAGATCATCGATTAGGGAGATGTTGGTTAATTATTCACTTCCAGGGAAAAGTGTTGATTTAAGTTTTGAGGAGATGTATGGAACTGAGCTAGAATTTCTCGGCATTCATAGTAAGGAAGTTCCAACTGAAAGATGTGATGAATTTTTGAATAATGGATGTGGACATATGATGAGGAAGAGTTTAAAGAAGATGAAACTGGGGAGAAAGAGAGTTAAAATAAAAACGTTGGTCTCCCCATTGTGCCTTATAAAGAGAACCCATTGGAATGATGGGAAACGAGCTAGAGGGATGAATCCTAAGCAGCTCTAGGTGAGAAAGATACATGTGTTGTACATATAATGGTATATTAATATTCTTTTCCTCTTTTTGCACTTTACTTAATGCATTCATGCATTTCATACATTGGGACAATGCATGAGACAAGTGTGGGGGAAGGGTATGTAAAGTAATAAAAAAAAAATTTCTTTTATTCATTTTCTCTTTATTTGTTCTAACATAACAAAATATATATATATATATATATATATAATAATAAAAAAATAATAAAAATTTTTTTTATAAAAAGGACAATATTTTGACTTATCTTTTGAAAGAAATCTAAGTTAGTTTTAAGAATTAGGAAAATCATGATTAGGATTTCTAAAAACTTGGTCAAAATAAATAAATTGTTTAATTTTTAGGTATAGGAGGAGAAATTGAATAAGTAATTAGTCTTGATTTTTACCTTAATGAAATGTGCATACCTAATGCATATCTAGGATTCTAAGACAAAGACTCTTGTGGCTCATAAAAAAAATAAAAAATAAAAAAATAAAAAAATAAAAAAAATCACTAATTAAGCTGGATACATGTGCCTCAAGAAGCATAAGTATTCACGCCTAAAGGTGAGTTTATAAATAAGCGTCCTTAGTTTTGTGGCCTAGTTCACTCGAATTTGAGTCCGAGGGGTGTTTTCTCACCCGGTGCCCTAAAACCAACCAGTTTGGGAGTCATCAACTTTAAGTTCGCTACATGGGTGGATTAGAAAGCCTAAGAAAATTAAGAAATATTATATATGTATTAACACATCTAATAGTCAATTAGTTAGGTATGAGGGCCTCAAGAAGCCTTGATACTTACACGAAAGAAAATTAGATGAGTTATATATATTAAAATATATATATATATATAATCATAATAATAATAAAGAGGCATGAGAGTCCAAGTTAAGGAATTCCTAGATTCACAAAGGTGCATATGACTTTTGGTAACAAAAAAGACTATACAAAATTCAATTTTGATCTTTACCTAAAATGGATAACAATTTACTTTATAAATACTAAGTTTAAGAATGAATAAAAATGATAATCCTAAAACTTATAGACTACTTAGTCTCTTCAATTATATTTCGAATATTTTCCTTTTTATGGATTTTGTGGGTGTAATCCGCTGAAAACTCTAACGAGACAACACTCATCCTCTAGGGTAACGTAGGGGTTTAACGGCTTGTTGCACATGCTAAGTGCAACCGTGATTCCTACGAAAGTGAGTTAGCTAGATTAGTTTTTCTTTTTCTTTTTGATTTTTACTTGAGGACGAGCGAAAAGATAAGTGTGGGGGTGTGATAGGTAGTAAAAAATGCATAATTGTCATCACATTTACTATCACATTTTCATATTTATTCATATAAACATGCACTATTACTAATGTTTTGTTATTTAATGTGTGCAGGCCTTGAGTGTTTATTTAAATAAAGAATAAAAGCCTAAATGAAGCCCAAAAGCCCATGTCCAAGCCCAAGTGCAAAAGTGCAATTACAAAATGTCAAAAGTGCAAATACAAAGTGCAAATGTTGCAAATACTAAAAAGAGGGAAAGGATAGAATTCTATTCAACCCTAAATGCTTGGTGGATGAGGATAAATAAGAGTGCAAGGATGAAATTCGTTTTGGAAGAGATTTGGATTTAGGGTAACTTGCTTTCCAAGTTATCCCGAAATCTCAAATTAAAGAGTCGAGATGCCAGATCCAGATGGATATTCCTAGATGGACGGACCAGAGGAGGCCACGAGCGAAAGCGCGCGGCCAGGGATAATACTATGGCTGCGGAAACGCGGCCAGAGTCGCGTTTCCGCGGCCGTATGGATAAGGCTGAAAACTGAATTTTGTGGTTGAGTTTCACCGGGACTCTACTTCCTTCTGAGCCTATAAATACCCCTGCAGACGCAACAGAGAGGGCATCGAGAGACGAGGAGATTAGGGTTTCTTTAGCTTTTTCTTTAAATTTCTGCAATTGTAATTTCGTTTTAAGCACATTGTGGAGAAGAAGGAGCTTTGTATTTGGAGGATATTTTCGAATAAAGGTTACCTCTTTGCCATCTCAATTATTGTCTTTTAATTTGGTTTTTCTCTGCGATCTTTCTCTTGTTTTGTTTTTCTTTCTTCTTGCAATCCTTCTTATTAAACAAAATAATAAAAAAGAAAAATCTGAAAATATAAAGAATATGATGAACTAATTCTTCATTGTGGTTTGCTAAATTCTTAAACAACCATAGAGCAGTTCAGAATTGAACGGATTGATAACACTTTTTAGAAACCCTAGGTTTAAGGTAGATTGCTTGAGGATTAAATTGATGACTAGCTTTCTAATCTAGGTTACACCTTTAAATAATTCTTCACACTTCATGCTTAAGAACTTTGACAGCGTAACTTCAAGGTAAAGTTTTTCTTACGCTGTACTTAGATGTTAGGATGAAAACTTGTTGGATTTTTAGGAGTGCGAACTAGTAAGATTCTAAAATCTTTTTCTCTTGCTTGCATCTTCTCTAATAAACCTAGGATCGATTTCATGTATTTCAAGATGATGTTCAATATCTTTAAATTGCACTATGGGTTGTGGTAGAAGATCAGTAAAACCACATCTCTCTAATCATATATATTTCAAATCTAATCTCTCCTTTGTCTTATTTGAAGTATACAGAGAAATCGTCCGAAAAGCTTGCATCGCATCCTTCCCTGTGGATCGACCCGCTTTGGCCCTTACTGCAGCGGATAGCATTGAGACTGAGAATTCTAACTCTTAATCTTTTTCTTTGCAATTTCTCATTTTCAATCAATTTACTTTCTGTATTTATTTTTGTTTTATGATTATTTATGTGATCATTTTGCATTGGATTCGGATTCGTTAACTCAGAGTCAGCCCTAGTCTGAACCGGGGACCCGATCCTATTATACTGATGATTTGACATTTTTGGTAGACTGATTTGGTCAATTTCAATTTCAAATACTATTTTCTAATATTATAGATTTTTCATGATTTCTAGATTTTTTCGGAATTATTTTTATAAAAATCCTAAAATCGGGATTAATCGGCACCGCTGGTTTATCCTGAATTTTTAATTTACAAATGGAGTCAAATTTTGAGAATCCGCTTTCACATATTTTTCTTAGAATAATATTTACTATCTTAATATATTTTTCGGAGATTTTTAAAATTTAACAGATTTCAGCCAGATCTGGTGTCGACCGATATCAGCGGTTAATTTCAGGATTTCTAATTTGAAAATCGTAAATAATATCTTGAAACAGATCTAATCATGATTCTTAGAATAATATTCTTGATTTTTGAGAATTTTTGTGGGTCGTTCTGAGATACTTAATTTTCGGACGATTCTAGTATTTTTCCGAAAGTTTTCCGCACCCGAATCTGAGGAATCCGCCACTCTAATTATTTTCACTTTTTCTTCCAATCAAATATTTTCCTTTTTTCTTTTTCTTTTCTTTTTCCTTTCTTTTTTCTTCCTTTTCCTTCCACCATATTCTAAAACATTCTCCATTCTTCCATTACATTCTACACCTTTCCACCAAAATATCTCCTCCAAAATATCCCAAACCACTAACTCCCCTCGTCCATCACCATGGCCGGACAAGGCCACCTCACCCTCTCCATTTTACAAAAAAATCCTGACCATAATCCTTTTTCCTTCTCCTTTAACTCCAACTCCAAATACAAACCCCCCTTTTCTTCTTCTTTCCTTTTTATTCTCCATCAAAACCCTAATCACCATCCATTCCACCTTCATCTCCACTACAATGACAACAACATCTACAACACTCCATCATCTTCTTCTTCCTTCTCCATCTCCATTTAATCCACCACAAACTCCAAAACTCCACCACAACTTTCACCCTCTCCTTTATCTTCTCCAAAACTACCACCACCACTAAATCCTTCCACAAAACCACCATCCCACCACCTATCCGTAGGTCGGCCACCATGTTGGGCTAGAGGCCGAGCTCCTCCTCCCCGGCAATGTTTCCGGCAATCATTCCGGCAATAACTTCAATGACAACACCAACGTCACCACCACCATCTTTTCTACACCCTTTTCATCACCACCTCTTCTACTCTTCTCCACCACCACCATTATCACTATCACCACCATAACATCACCCTCATCACCACCATTTCAAGCTCCTATATAATCCTTCTCATTATCTTCATCTTCTTCTTTTTCATTCTCCTCCAAAAATCCACCACCACCAACTCCATTTCACTCTCCCATACTCTCTCTCCTCTCACCATAGGGCCGGCCACCCCCTAGCCCCCCATGGTGGTGGATCACCCTCTCTAGGGACGACCATCCCTTTGGGCCGAGCCCTCATTTTGTTTCGGAGATTTTCCCGCTTCGGGACTCATGTGCGCGGCATTTCCGTAAAGTCATCTTTTAGGCAAGTGTTTTTCCTCGCCTCGTCGAGCATGTACTGTATTTGGGTTTGTGATGTATTTGTATAAGCGGTGATGTGTATTTGTACCGGCTTGTATGCGTGAACCGGTATCATGAGTTGAATCCTGTGTTCGAATGCTTGTACTAGGGTAGTTTACTTCTTGTACATATACCATGCCTGTGATATACTCTTTTTACTGCTTTATACCATGCGTGGCCGACCCTTCGTGGTCGTTAGCCTCCAGAATCTCTACTTGGCCTCCGGGCCCTATCAGCCTCCAGGCTTCTCCACTCCACAGTAGTCTAAATATTATCATGCTTATATGTATGCTCGTGTGGTACTAACATCTCGTGCAGGTACTCTCGTATCGACTCCGGGCTCTGTTCTCTCCTGAGCTAGCTACCCAATTGATTTTAGGCCTGTATCATTACGGGTTTTGTGGTAGTTACCGAGAGTGCGCTTAGAGCCCGAGCGTACCTTAGCCTCCGGGCTCTCTCGCCCACTTCCTCGAAAGAGGAGTGGCTTAGACTGTCAGGTCTCTAAGCTACGCCTGATAGGCATGCTTAGCACTCAGCGCTTTACAACTAGATTCGTCTAGGCAAGATGCTGCCGGATTTTCTACTCGCACTTTAAGCCAAGTCATCCCGGTAACTCGCCAGGCGCTCTAGTGTTAAGTACTATTTGTTGTTCGTTCCTCCAGCTTGCTCAGCCCCGCTTGATTGTACTCAGCTATCGCTATATCACTTGCTATGCACATGCTTGATATGTTAACACTTGACATTCTACCACCTGACATCTACCTGTTATTACCTGACACCTGTTTGTATACTTAACAACTGATGTGTTATCACCTAACATGTTACTACTTGACACCTGCTCCTGTTATGTTATCACTTATCACCTGCCCCTGTTTCGACATGACTTATCACCTGCCATCTATCATGTTAACCCCTGACCTGTGATTATCACTTTTACGGGAATCCTGCACCTGTTATCTTATGTTATATACGGTAACCTATATTCCCGTTATACATGTACTTATGTACTCCTGAATTCCTGATCGTGTCCTGCTCGCTATTCTCGTAAATTGATAATTACATAACAAATTATAATAAGACAACATACATCGGGTTTGGGAGAAACTGATAGGTCTTGAATAGTCATGTTTATGGTGGTCATATCGAGTCATGCGTGGCCACATACTTGAGGGATCACCTAGCAGCCACCAGGGATTCTGTATGGTGTACTAGCACCTCTACTCCTCCTGTTTATTCCTGTCAGGTATACACAAGCCCTAGGCTTATTTCTATGAGATCTGCAATACTCTATTCCTATTCGGGCATACGATAAGTCCCGGTACCTAGCGGTACATTCCGGCTCAGCACCAGATACTCTTGGACCATTGTCCCGGGCATGTACGGGACCCACTTTAAACATGGTTCGTCAAACTCCATCAATTTTCAGATAACTTGATTTATAAGTTGTAAGTGAAAGTATATGGAATGGGACACATACTAACGCCTACAACTTAGACTGTCCTAATTATAATAAGTTGCTAATATTTAATTTGCTGTGTTGTTTTGCAACTCGGGTTATATGCGCTCGGATTACAGTGACATGGGATATAGATAGATAGATGAGAGTTTCCTTGTTTAGATTATTCCTTCGATGTATTAGTCTCATGGATCTGTGACCTAAGCTTGTAAGATTGGTTTTGCTCGTATTGAGTTTTATTCGGTTTTATCAGTTTCATCGATTTTATGTTTGTTTAGGAGATATCTGGTGTTGCCTTATCTACTTTACTTCCCGTCTCCTTACTTGCTCCTGTATGCATGTACTCACGACACAGTTTTCAATACATACTTATGACTTGGATTTATCGATACACATGTGCTTATTCCTGCACGCCATTTGGTATTCGCATCACCACTCGTTGGGGAGTTTTGACTCCCCTGGATCCTCATGTTCTGATCCTGGAGCTTAGAGCTTGTGAATTCTTCCGGTTGCTGATCAGAGTGGCGCAGCGGAAGCATGGATCATCAGTATAAGGCCCTATCCTTCCAAGCCCCCTTACTCGGCTCTAGGGTTTTCCTGTTATGACTCTGAGCCTCATTTTGTACAGTTCATGATTGTATACCACTTTATATTCTCGCATTTGCGCCTATCGGTGATGTAATATTCTTGTAATATTATGTCACATCCTGTGATAACTTTGTAATTGTACTCATATGTGTTTGGAGGGAAAAATTGAAGATCGAGGTATAAATTCTTTGTTTGATTGTAAAGAAAATTATAACAGGTCAATAATCCTTTTATAAGAGAGGGGAGATATTCAAGCTCAAAATCTCCCATTTGCTTAATGTCGGGTTCTTAATATGGCGATGGAAAGTGAATCTTATTTTTTGTTGACCGGGTGAACGTCAGGACCTCTTGGGAATCCTCTCC
The DNA here is from genome assembly GCA_038442645.1 of Agave tequilana. NCBI lineage: Eukaryota > Viridiplantae > Streptophyta > Magnoliopsida > Asparagales > Asparagaceae > Agave > Agave tequilana. The sequence continues at coordinate 65,918 of JAVJIF010015749.1, forward strand.
TTGGATGGTGGACGAAGTAACACAGCTTCTGCCCAACAAGAATCTCAAAGAGACTGTAGGCAAAAACAAACTTGTATGCAACAAGTTGTTAGAAGAGTTGAACACTCACTTTCTTTTAGCTAGGGATCTTGGTCCTTTTACGGCTAACAACTGAAGTTCTTCTGATCAAAGAAATTTTTCTGACCCTTCTTTCATAGCAAACTGAGCTATTTATAAAGGTTTCAGGAGGTAAAAGTGTCCCCTAAAAATACTCCATAACGGGGTTAACTCCCTCATTACGTGGGCAGTAATTGACCCAGTAATGAGAGCAGTTATAACTGAGATGCAGGGTTCCTCTGTAGTTGAAATGTGGGCTTTGGGCGTCGCGTTTAGCCATTGAGGTAATACTTGAACTTTGCATTTGGTTGAAATGTGAGCTTCAAGTTCTGCGTCAAGCTTCGTGTGAGATGCGGGCTTCGGGCTCTACGTCTTGATCATTGTGGGAAAGTAGAGACGCGGGTTTCGACCCTCGCGTCTTGATACTGTAGTGATGCTACTGTAGTAATGCTGAGACGGGAGTTTCGACTCTCGTGTCTTGGTGCTGCGGTAGTGGCTGCTGCAGTAATACTGAGACGCGGGTTTCGACCCTCGCGTCTTGGTGCTGCGGTAATGCTATAATTAGCTCTGCATCTGGAATTTGGACTCTGCTTTCTGATGACTTATCCTCAGTGATTTTTGGACAGTCTACAATATGTTAGAATGTATAATGCATCACATGCTTCTGTACTCTGATTCGTGCATGTACTGATGCTTAGCGTATATATGTGAGGGTATTGTTGACCTTCGTATATGCGTCACAGTAACGTCTCCATACCCTCGGGATCGGGCGTTACAGCTGGGGTCATGCAAACGCGATCGAGCGGAGCTAATCGTATGTGACAAAGCGGTGTATGGACACACTGCTTACGCCGCGACGTGGCTACACTCGTGCAAGTTTAACGGTAACACCGAGCGCTATGCTTGCATAGTAGACGGAGTATGAGAAACCTAAAGGGTTTAAAACCCGGAGGTTGAATGAGAGCCCGAATACTAAAGACCACGAAGGATCGGCAAAGCACAGTAATAGAACAATATCACAAGCAGTATATATGTACATAAACTAAACCACACTATTATAGACATTCATCACACCGATACAAATACAACAGACTGATACAACACATGTCCACATAATCCAGGCACACACCCACACAAATACAAATACACAGTCCACCAAAATATAACAATCTCAATACGGAATACAAAACACCTATTGAAGTAGGGTACCCAATAAAGCGAGAACACCTGCCTAAAGTCTTTCGAATACGGTGCACGATCCCAGAACTCAAAATACACAATGCGTATACGTGACCAAATTTAATTAAATATGAAGAGGAAGCTGAGAGAGAAACAAGGAAAGAGGAGAGAGTGAGGAGCTCAAGGCCAGACGACTGTGGGCTTTGGGATGGCAGTTGGCCGTGCGCAGCCAGGGGGATGGCGACACGCGGGGCCCAAGGAGGTGGCTGACCCAATTAGAGGAGGAGAGGAAAGATGAGGGGAAGTAGGAGATCGGGGCTGGCCCTGGCTGCTGTGCACGGCCAGGGGAAGAGGAGGAGAGGCTAAGGTGGTGGTGGATGTGCACGATTATTGAGGAGGTCGCTATGGAAGTGGGGGAGCTCGTCAATAGAGAGGAGAGGGGAAGATTAGATTTGAAGGGAGAGAGAGGGAGATGAATGAGAGAAGGCAAAGGGGGGAGGGAAGTTGGCCACAGGGTCGGCTAGAGGAGGGTGCCGCCGGCGAGGGTCGGCTGACCCGAGGGTCGCCGAAGAGAGTGGTGGCGGCCGCCGTGCTTGGAAAGCACAGAGAGGTGAAGAGAGAGAGATTGAAGAGAGTGAGTGAGAGAGAAGAGATTTGATGGAAGGGGTTGGGTATTGGGCGGAGTTGGGTGGAGCCGTTGCCGAAGATGGTGAGGAGGGGGCCGTGTCTGGTGATGGTGGATTTGGAAGGAAGAGGGGGTGTTTGGAGAAATTGGAGAGTGAAGGAAGGAGTATGTGAGAGGAGGAGAAGGAAATTAGAGAGAGACTGAGACTATGGGGGACAGAGAGAGGATTTGAGAAGGGGAGGGGAGCTATCTGCATCGACTAAGAAGAGAGATGGAGAGGAAGAAAGAAAGAAGAAGAAAAGAAAAAGAAAAAAGGAAAAGAAACGGTGAGAGAGAGAGAGAGAAGATATTTTGGGAGGAATTTGTGTGGAGGAGAAAAAAGGAAAAAGAAAAAGATAAGAAAAAGAAAAAGAAAAGAAAGAAAAAGAGAGGAAAAGGAAAATAAAGGAAAAGAAAAGAAAATATCCGGGTAATAACTTTGGATCCGAGAAAACACCGAAAAACACCATCAATGTCGGAAAAATAAAGTAACTCGAAAAAGTCCTTGAAAATTCTTTAAAATAGAAAATATTATTCTAAGGTATATGATATAATCGGATTCAAGAAATTCAATCATGTTTTTAAATTAAAAATTCTGGAACCAATCGCTGATACTGGTTGACACTAGATCGGTCGAATTTTATTAAATTCAGAAAAATCTCTAAAAAAATGTTAAGATAAAAAATGTGATCCTGAGGAATAATGTGAAAACAATTTCTAGAAATTCAACTCCGTTTGTAAATTAAAAATTTGAGATTTGATCGGCGATACCAATCGATACTGATTTTGGTGATTTTGTAAAATAGTTTTAAAAAATTACAGAAAATCATGAAAAATCAAAAATATTGAAAAGAAGTATTTGAAACTGAAACTTGTCAAATTTGACTGCCAGAAGGATCAAATCGAGTATACTAGGGTCGGGTCCCTAGTTCAGATCAGGGTTGATTCTGAGTCTAAGAATCCAGATCCGATACCAAAAGATAATATAAATAATAACAAACTAAAGAAAAATAGGGGAAAAATTGAAAGATGCAATAAAAAAAATTAGGACTTATCTAGGTAAGTATTTCCGGAACGGGGTGTTATGATAACTTGCCATGAAAGTTGGTTCAACAAGTCATGTCGATTGTCCAAGCCTATACAGTTGACCAATTTTCGGTATCACACTTAGTTTACATCTACAATAGATTATTTCTGCTGTAACTTCGGTAGTGTTTTTTTTTACCATGGCTTAGTCAGATGTATAAGCCAATTGGTTAAGTCTTGGAATTATTTGCAAATAAATCCAAATTTTATTTTAATACATTTTTTAAAATTAGAATTATACAAAGTTATAAACCCACGATTCCTTTCCAAATTGACATCAACTTTTTTTAACACAGCAATTTCATTAAAACTCTTTAAAATTGATTGGATCTCTTTATAGGCTACTTTACAAAATAAACACCACAAAGTTTCAACCTTTGCTTCAAGATAACATTTTGTACTAAATTTTGTCTAGAAATAATTACTTTAAAGTTCTATGACTTTATGGTTTACTACCTTTTTGTTGCAGTCATCACGAAAAATTTGTAATCTATTGATCAATTTATCTTTTTTTCATCCCCATCTTCCTAATCCTCTCCCCTACCAAACTATAGCCCATATATAATTTGGAAAATTAAAAAACAAACAATAAAAAAAGTTACAAAAAACAAAGAAAGAAAGACAACCCATTGGCACTTACATCCCAAGAAGCATTATTACCCATCAAAATCGCAACCTTCCAAAAATTGAAAAAGAAAATATCTTGAAAATTTATATATTAAATTTATCGCTCAAAGGAAAAGACTGAAGGATATGTCAAAAAAAACCTTTGTAGGTTTTGTTTTCATCTCGTAACCCATCTCTCAAACTCTCACCTCTACATCTTTAATAATTTATTCTTCTAATAACCTACCTCTCAAAGTCCCATCTACTTGGAAGCTCCATCAATAGATTCAATACGTACATGGCGCAATCCAAATCACCTCCATGAATTCATCACTATATACTTATTTCCTTTTTTGATTTAAATTTATTTTGCTCTTAGTGGAATAGTAGTTTTAGCGATAATCTTCAAACAATATTATTATTGAGATCATGGCTCAAATTCGACTCACAAGTCATAAGCACTCATTTGAAGGACAATAAAGAGACAAAAGGAAAGAGGAGGACAATAAAGAAGAAAAGGAGGAGGAGAAAGCTAGAGACTATAGGTATAAAGCCACTAGAGGTATGGGAAAGGGGAACAAAGCCTACTATCTTATCCTACGATCCTTGAGAGGCGGGGAACTTGGCTGTTTTTATGATAGTTCAGGTTATCATAAGAAACTACAAGTAGAATGTAGAAGTTGAAAACTAAAGAAAACCATCTATGAACTAAATAATCTAAGAACTACACGGGAACAACCGCAAGATGAAACACATAATACATCAAGCAAAAGCCAATAAAACCAATGCCCAACCTCACTGTTTGGATTCTCTATCTTGGGCACTAGATTGGTGTTGCGCCTACTTCTTTTGGATGCGTTAAACAAGCTTAAATGAGCTGAAAAAACTATTAAAAATAAAAGTTATAGAATACAAGGGGGAGAGAGAGAATGGTGAGATTAAAGATAAAAGAGCGGATGGACCCTTAGGATCCCATTTTTTCAAATCTTGGTGGAAGGTTTGAAGATCGGGTTTTTAGGGGATGGGATCCTAGAGATGGATTGATTGATTTTAGAGCACACGCTAAGAGGACGAATTCCTTCCTAACTCTAAAATGGGCTTGGAATGGGAAACTAGACAAATTAGCTCTTTTCTATGTCCTACTTTTGTTGTTTATTTTAAAATTTTTTCATTTCATTTTATTTTTTTTTCAGTGAAGGTCTAACATATTCTACAATACTCTATGCTAAGTGGAAAGGCCTAATAGATGAGAGAATTAATATTGCAAGAGAGTTGTAAGAGGGAAAAATAACTATTAAAAAAGGGAGGAAAAGGGATAGCCACATGAATAACTCTAAATTTTATTCGGCCAAGCAATAAGTCCAGGTCTAGATTAGCATTGGGATTAGAAGATAAACACAGGGCGGAAAACAAAATTTTTTTTGGATGGTTGAGAAATAAAATGGTGGGCAAGTAATAAGGTGGATGCCTAGAGTGCGAGATCAATTATACTCCCCCTCAAACTGAAGCATATACATCATAAATGTCCAGTTTGTCACAACTAAAATCAACTTATGTCTTCCCAAAAGACTTTGTGAGTAAATCTGTCAGCTGATGACCGGATGAGACGAACTTAAATAGTCTTCTCTTCTATCGTCTAACGTACCAAATGACAATTCACTTTAATGTGTTTTATGCATTCATGAAATACTAGATTTTCTCCTTTGTGAATAGAGCATGGTTATTACTGTATAACCTCATAGGACACTCTGAAGTAAAATCAAGTACAGTCAACAAGTCTCTGACTCAAACCACTTCAGAAGTTACATTCATCATCGAACGATATTGTGACTCTGCATTAGATCATCACACCATACTCTGCTTCTTTTTCATGAGATTTCTTCCAAGAAACACTAAAAAGCCTATGGTAGATCACCTGTCAATGTGTAATCCTGCTAAATTGGCATCTGAAAAACCAACAACTCTGATGTGTCCATAATCCAAATATATAAGACTTTTCCCGGTGACTTCTTTAAGTATATGAGAATCCACATTATTACATCCCAGTGAATTATCCTTGGTGCTGAAAGAAACTGACTCACGACAAATGCAATATCAACTCTAGTTACTGTTAGGTAATTCTGCTTACCTACTAATTGACCCAGGATCATCTAAGATCTTCTAGTCTGGTAGCAGCTTGACATTAACTTCTATGGGTACATCAATAGCTTTTCACCCCAACATACCAGTCTCAGAGAGCGTATCAAGCACATACTTTCTCTGAAAAAAATAATTCTCCTCTTGAGCCTACTACTTCAATGCCTAAGAAGTACTGTAAAGATCTCACGTCTATAGTCCGAAAATGCTTCTGCAAGTAGCATTTCAGATCAGCAACCCATGTCATCACTAATGATAATGATATTATTCACATACACTAGAAGAAGTAGCCTCTTCCCTTGAAGTTTTCGCTAAAACACAGAGTGATCCTCTTGAGTAACGAGAAAGTCCAAAAGCCCAAACAACATAGGCAAATCATCTAAACAAATCTCTTGGTAACTGTTTCAATCCATACAATGACTTTTTTAGTCTGCATACCTTCCCTGAACAACAATACCGGGCGGTTGATCCCTGTAAACTTTCTTGTCAAGAACACCATTAAGAAAAGCATTTTTAATATCTAACTGATCGAGGGGCCAGTGATTAGCGGCAATCAAAGAAACAAGAATCTACATATAATTCTACTTTATAATCGGCGAGAAGGTATCTTGATAATCCAATTCATATACCAGAGAGTACCCTTTAGCAACCAAACGGGCCTTCAAATGTACCAATGACCCATTGGGATTCAGCTTTATAGTGTATACCCACCGACATCCAACTGTATTTTTTATGGAAGAAGAACAACAAGATCCCAGGTTCCGTTCTCTTTTAAAGCCAACATTTCTTCCTTAATAACATCCTTTCAATGTGGGATAGATAGCGCTTCTGATATAAATTTAAGAATAGAATATGAGTCCAAAGAAGAAATAAAGTCATGAAACAAAGGAGGTAACGTGTGAATAAAATACAAAGCGAGGGATAGGATGAGATATACAAGTGAGTTACCCTTATAAAGGGCAACAGGAAGATGATCATAAACACTCTCAGAGTCAATAGTAGCATCACTAGAGGTGAACGTAGATGTATTCTCACCTGTTTATGCTCCAAAAATTGGAATATCAAAAGGTGTTGGCACTGGTACAGTAGAAGTAAGTCTTGTGCAGACTCTGGTTGGTTCTATAAACCAGTAATGAGTACTGGTTCTCCATGTACTGGTGGCAATCTATCTAGATGTGTATCAACCGATGATGGAGTATATATACAACTGATGGATACTGAATAATAAAAAAAAATATTTATCGTCCTTGGACTCAAAGGGAGAAGGCTCATTATCGAATCCAGATTTAAACTCAAAAAATATGACATCAACTGAAACAAGAAAATGATCTAGTGGAGGGTAATAACACTGATACCCTTTCTATGTCTGAGAATACAATAAAAATATATTTGAGAGTACGAGAATCGAGTTTTGTTTTATGAGGATCATTTTTCTGAATAAAACACATACACCCAAAAATCTTTTATGGTGCAGAAAATAATTGTTTTGAGGATATAATACTGAATATAAGATCTAATTTTGCAGAACAGAAGAAGGAATCTGATTTATATAACATGCTGTAGGAACTACATCACTCCAAAAATAGTTAGGAACTTTCATATGAATAAGCAATGTGTGAGTAGCTTCAAACAAATGACTTTTACATTCAGTGAACCCTATTGTTGAGGAGTGTATGCACATGAGGATTGATGAATAATATCAGCTCAATCATAAGATTTTTAAAGACGAACTAAAATACTCCTTAAAATTATTAGATTCTAAAATTTTCACAGAAGTATTAAATTTGATTTTAATCTCAGAACAAAAATTTTGAAATATAGAAAAGATCTCAGAATGAGATTTCATGAGATAAAGTCAAGTAACACGCGAGTAATCATCCAAAAAAGTAATGAAATACTGAAAATCAAATTTGAATTTTATTGAAGGTGGAACCATATGTCTGAATAAACCAAATTAAAAGGATGATTAGCCTGTTTATTGACTCTACTAGGGTAAGACATTTGATGATGCTTCTCTAATTAACAAAACTCACATTTTAAAGACTCAGCTTGACTAGACTTAAGAACTAAAATTTTTAAAACCGATAAAGAGGGATGACCTCAGTAATGATCAAAAAGTAAAACTAAACTGGAACACGCCACTGATTTGGAGACCAAGTCTAGGTAATGCAATTTGTCTTTCTCATGGCAGGTGCCAATCATCTTCTTCGTTTCAAGTTCTTGTAGTTCACAAAATATATGATATAATTTTACTGAATAATTTAATGCTCTTGTAGTTCACAAAATATAGGATATAATTTTACTGAATAATTTAATGATCTTGTAAGGTTACTAACTAATAGTAAATTGAAAAAAAAGTTTAGAACATAAAATAAGACACGTATGATTGAGATAAGAAGATGTAATATTAGAAAATGCAATGCCTTGAATAGAAATGGAACCAACAGCTAATGGAACAAAGGAAAACACGTAGAATCGAGAGAAGATATAATACTTTGTTTCCAATCATGTTACCAGAAGCTCCTGAATCTATAATCCAAATAGAACTATATGAAGTATGAAATGCAGTGGGATTTCCTATCCGGGCCAAAGTGGCTCTAAAAGAAAGTGGAGTTGATGATGTCTGAAACTATTGAAACATCTAATACAATTGCTCTTTCATCTGCTCTCATTAACAGAACTCCTGCTATCAGAGTGCTTGTCCTGAGTTGTGGATATATGAGCACATTAAAATTATTATTACTTTTCCCCTGTAATAGTGAGCAATTGTATTTGGCGTGGCCTCCTTCCTCACAATAATAATAATACATCACCTCTCCTCCTCGTCCTCCAGAACGACCACCACCCCGGCATCTCACACGACCTCTACCTCCAAAATGATCCCCATGATCTCTACCTCAAACTGTGTTGCCTTGGATAACACGAGCAAAATGAGCTTGAGACTTGATGCTAGCTAGATTTTATGACCCTGAAGGAACAACTTCATGTAAGTGATACGTATCCTCAAGTGACTTGATAGTGAACCTACCAATATTTGGTCGAGCATTCGAGAATTCTAGACGCAGTGCTTCTAAGAAAACAACAACCATCAATTTTTCCACCTCTCTTGCATCTCATTCACATCATCTGTAATAGAAAAACTCTCCTTGACTTTGTCGGAAAGTTGTTAAAGTCAGCATAAAATCGGGCCAACATTCGACTTTCCTGTTTAATCCTGAACAACTCATGAATAACATCATAGGCTAGACTCAGGTTGCTTCCCCTGAATATAACCTTTCCAAATAGATCTATATCTCCTTTACAGTCTTATAATGTAGAACCAGATCGTGGGTGCGTAGCTCCATGCTGTTCAAGATGGTGATATTTAGCTCTTCATGTCTGTGTCTTTGGATCAGGGAATCGTCAGTCAGGTGGTAATCTTTAGCTCTCATAGTAACATGAATTTCAATAACTCATTTTCACTGTAGAAAGTTGTCACCATTCAACTTTCTATTAGTGATCTTTTTAGATATAAACTTAGAAATTGTTGGCCTCATCTCTTCAACCATCACTCAAAACTAAAAAAAAAAAGCAAAAAAAACCTTCTAAAATTACAAAGACGCTCAAATAAAAACAAAACCAAGCTTCAACCCAGCACAACATGAGCTTACGCGACGGTACTTTTCATCGTGAACAGTAAATTTTTTTACAAATCTGAATTCAAATCAGATTTGAAAGAAGGAAATAGAAAAAAGAAAGAAAAAGAAAATGTTGAAGAAGAAAGAAGATGGTGATGGTGATGGTGATGGTGAGCTGAGATGACGACGATGAAACTTGCGAAGAATAGAGAATCTTAGGATTCTGATACTATGAGGATATAGAGAATATTGAGAAAGCGGGGAGAGTATACTCTTATTTAAAGGCAATATAATTACAATTCCTAATAAAAATAGAACTTTTAATATAATGTAGTAATATAACTTATAATTAAGTAACAACTCTTAATTACATAATGACTCATAAATATATAATGATTCTTAATTACAAATAAAATCATGATGAGGTGCATATTTGGAGAAGAAGGAAAGAAAAGGAAGACAAAGTGGCATTAATGAAATGCACGATGAGGTGCATGTCTGGAGAAGAAGGAAAGAAAAGAAAGAGAAAGTGACTTTGATGAGGTGGGAAAAGAGAGGGCACTTAGAACCTTCCTTCAAAGTATCTTTTCTTTTAATTATTTTAAAAAAAATGCATAGAAGTGACAAGGCTTTCCATCTAGCCCAGGTATTTGTCTCTTGAGGCATAGGAAAAGACTTGCAAAAGTAAGCCCCACTAACTTAAACCAATTGCACTCAAATATTGAATTTTATTTGAATCAAATGGGCAGAGATTTCAAATACAAGTTTGAAATAGACATTGTTTGCAGTTTTCTTGGTCCAAAAATTAGGAGAAATATGAGTTATTGAACTGCTTACTAATGTGTGGTAAACTACAAAAAAATGGACTCGTTGAATACCAAAATGGCAAAAGGAAAGTCAAAATTCACTTCAGTTTGTGTGGTGGTCCATGGTGCCCAAATGTGAAAGATGTGTTTCTGTGGAATCTAGTTTAGGCACCTTGAGACCTATGAAAAAGCAATGAGTTAGAAATGATCAATTCTGAGATTATTAGATGAAACTAATAGTTACAACAATGAAAATTTTACCCTAGAACCCTCTCATATAGTTACAAGGATCTAAAAAATTCTGAGGGGCTAAACAACAAAAGAAAATTTTACAAAATTCGTGGGCCACTTAAGGTTAACTAAGGAATAATTAGTTGTTATTAGCAAATCCAATGGGATTTGATTAAAGGAAGTGACTTAAATACCTAAGGCAATGAATATCTCAGATTGATAGATACATCTAAACCAGCAAGGAAGCAGGCCAGAAATGAAGCATGCACAAGAGCGGAGGCTAAAAAAGAGAATAAATTTTAATACGGTAAAATACAGGTCGACATAACACTATCCATTTTTGTTTCATAATGTTTTCTTTTCGTATATTTCTTAAATTTGTATACAATACTCTGGGGCAAGATAAAGATAAAGAATACCTCAGAACTTGTTACTCAATATTGGAAGCAAAAAGTCTTATTTTCAAAATCAATCTCGATGCAGGCATGTTTGGTTGCAAGGAAGTGGGAGGAAGTAAGGAAATGGGGAAGTATAATTGCTCACTTCCTTGTCTATCCAAACACTGGAAAAGAAAAATAAGAAAACCCCTTTTCCTTTTCTCTTTTCTCTTTTACACAACATTTTCTCACTTTCAGAGTGCTACAGTTAATTTTGTGGTCATGTAAATCTCATTTGTAATAAGTTAAAGAACAAAACAGTTAATTTTTTTATCATGTAAATCTCACTTATATTCTAATTACAGTCCATTTTTTATTTTTCTTAATTAATTTTTATTTTAATATTATTTTGTGGTCAACTTTATGGTCAACTTTTTCACTTCCACATTACTATCCAAACACCGGAAAAGACATAACATTTTTTAAACCACACTTCCCAACAACATCCAAACACAGAAAAACTTACTAACCAATTCCCATGTTTCAAAGGGAACTATTACTACTTCCTCACTTCTTCACTTGCTCACTCCCACCCTTAATCAAACAGGCCAAAAACATGAGGAATGATATCGGGCATGTTTGGTTAAGGGTGGAAGTGAGGAAATGAGGAAGTAGTAGTAGTTCCCTTTGAAACTTGAGAATTAGTTAGTAAGTTTTTCGGTATTTGAATGTTGTTGGGAAGTGTGGTTTGAAAAATGTTATATTTTTTTCGGTATTTGGATGGTAATGTGGAAGTAGAAGTGAAAAAGTTGACCACAAAGTTGATCGTAAAATAATATTAAAGAAAAAATTAATTAAGAAAAATAAAAAATGGACTATAATTAGAATGCAAATGATTTACATGATCAAAAAATTAACTGTTTTATGCTGCACCTTATTACAAATGAGATTTACATGATCACAAAATTAACTGTAGCACCCTGAAAGTGAGAAAATGATTGTGTAAAAGAGAAAAAAGAAAAGAAAAAGGGATTTTCTTATTTTCTTTTTTTGGTGTTTGAATAGATAAGGAAGTGAGCAATTATACTTCCCCGTTTTCTTACTTCCGCCTACTTCCTTCCAACCAAACACGTAGCAAATAAGATCTTATTTCATATGAGATTTGCAGTCCACACAAGGGGTAGAGTTATAAATGTGGTTTCGTTAATTGTGCAATCCTGAATAATAGTTAATCAGATTAAGCAAGGAATATTTTGGGATTAATCAGAATTGAATATTTTAATATATTTAATTAATTTCTACCTCTTCAACACATACAATGAAAACTAGTTTCTTAAATGCTTTAAATAACGTGTAGTCTTGTACTATATGCTGATTATTTTACATACACAAGTAACAGAACCTCTTCAGTCTTTCCCATTTGCAAATATGTATATCATCAATATAGATTCATTATTCATCAGATCAACATGCATACAAAAAGAGCAACATGCAACTAAACAGCCAAAAATCGTTGCTATCACAACTGTGAGTTGTCGTAGTGGCTCGAAGTTGCTGAGGCAACGTGAGGAGAGAGAATTGATATAAGGGTCCAATTGGGGGAAGGCAAATCAAACCCTAATTTTTCTTTTATTAGATAGAGTGTGAATCTGAGTCTGATATGAAATAGAAGCATAAACTATTAATGCGAGCGATTTCTCTTATGAGAATGACTAATGTAATTAATCTTCCAATTAGTCAAAAAATTAATGCGAGCAATTAATGCATTTTTACGCAACGGAGTTCCCAATTGGATTAATTGGTCGATTCATCAACCGATTAATCTAATTTTTTAACACTGCAAAGGGAAAAAGCATTCTGATGAGGCTAATGATTATAGTCTTTTTTTTCCATTTCTAAAGTTTAACAATTCTCCTGAAAATCACCTAGAGAGGGGTGAATGTGTGATGTTAATCAATTATGTAGGAATTAAAAATTATTTATAGCAAACACACTTAATCTCAAATAGTATGCAATTATAAACAGATATAATAAATATTGAGTATAGATAAAGCAAGTGCAAAGAGTAAAGAGATAGAGTCAAGAATGAGGAAACTCCGCAAGCATACTGAATTTGTTTTCGAGATTTGATCCACTGATGTACAACCTCGTCCTCAACTCTTGTGGATATGTAAGCACTATAATCGGTTCGCGAAACTGAAATACGTTTACAATTGTGATCTCACAATATCACCTGTTAGAGCCGCAACTCCTACAGCATGATTCCTCTTGGGTCAACTTGGAGCCTCAATTCCTACAAGTTGTGATCCTACAAGATTGACTTCTTACAACCTCTCTCATTAGAGGCATACAACACTTACAACAAAGAACAAGGGTTGTCTACAAAACTTCTCACCAAACCACAAATCCTATAGCTATAAATTAGAACTGACAAGATCAAGCTTTGGGGATCAGAAACACTAGAAAAGATTGGAATAAAAAGCTCTAAAACTTTTGTACACTTTCTCTCAAGAATTTAAAGCGGAAAAAACAGTAAATTGTTGAAAAACTTGTTAAAACACTACAAAACAATCAAAATTTATAGCAAAAGATTTGATAAACGTTTGCTAACATTCAACAGAAAAAAAAATCAATTAGTTATCAAAAATGGCTGCAGAACTTTTTGATAATTAACGGTCATAAACAGCTAAATTTTTAAAATGCAGAAAGTCATTTTCGAAAGTATAACACTAGCTGTCGAAAGCACATTTAACAGGGACAGATTTTCAAGGGAGAACTGTCGAACATCAGTCAGTTGTGAAAACAACTTTACTCTCTGAAAAGTATTATCGAAAATTAGATTACGAGATATCGAAACCTCTTTCGGACAGTTAGAAAAAAACACTAAGCAGTAAAAATGAGTCTGTTTTGAACTTTTCTGAGTTCTCTGAAAGAGGCTGTCGAAAGCGTGCAGAGAAGCTGCTGAAAGTTCTTCAGTTTAAAAAAAATATACAATCTGATTTTGAATGAGTTGTCGAAAATAGTTCAATATTATCTGATTTTTCTAAAATTTGTTTAAAATCAATTTTAACTTCATAAATTAAAAAAAGTTTCTTTAAATATTTTTGTTTCTAATGTGCATGGATAGACTCCACTACATAGTTCAAATGGTAAAACTTTTCTGAGATTTAATATAAATTAAAATTGATTTTTCACTCAAAATCAAAATATTTTGAAACTTTGTTTTGAAAAACTCAATTCTATATGTATATCACTTTTGAAAAACTCTTTAAACCATCAAAACAAAGTCGTGTGTGTTATCAAATTTGATCTAACAATTCTACAATCTAAAACTTTAACACATTTTCTAAACTTACAGAACACAAACTCTAGTTCTTGAAACACCAAAATCTTCGTGTAGAGGTTGAGTTGAATCTGACTTCTTGAGCTTCAATCGTCAATGATAGATAGTCCAATGTGTATCGGTTGATGTTGGTCATTACTGTTTGATCTTAAATAAATTGTATCTGTTGCGCGTGCCCGATGCAACAACCTCTCTGAGGAATCCACACCAAACAGAGACAGATGCAGCCGGAGATGTACCCAACACGACAAGAATAGAGAAACAATGGAGAAAAGCAATTAACATAGTATTTAACGAGGTTCGACAATTTGCCTACGTCCTCAGGGCAAGGGAGAAAGAGATTTTATTGATTCAACAATCAATACAAAACAATACAAAAGGGATACTTCGAAGGATTTCTAGTGATTTTCAGAAATACATTACATGAGGGCTTTAGCCCTTATTTATAGCCACAGAGTCTCAGGTATTTAGGAAACCCTGATTGGATAAAACCCCAAACAGGAAAGGAGTCTGAATCCAGAAAGGACAGTAGAACTCGTTTGTCCGTCGACCGGCCCGGTCGACCGGCCTCCATAAAAAGCAGCGCCTTTTAGTAGGTCGACTGGGCGGTCGACTGCTCCTTTGCCACGGTCAACCGGGCGATCGATCGGGATACGTCTGTGCATGTCGTGCACACCGATCGACAGCCCGATCGACTGGTCCTCCTACAGTCGACTAGGCGATTGACCGAGGTTCTTTCTTGGCCTGCTACTTGCGCCATTCTTACTCCCTTTGATTTTCGGTCTTTGTGCGATCTTCCTCTGTCTCCTTTATTTCCTCTCTCCTTATAATTCTTCACCTCGGTGAAGATTTTTCAAATGAGAGCCGAACTCCAACGAACACCTGGCGAAATCGACACATGATCTCAGCAAAATTGACACACGATCTCGGCTTGAGCGCTCCAAATGAAATCGACACACGATCTCAGCAAAATCGACACATGATCTCGACTTGGCCAGCAGACGAAACTTGTTCCTTCAAATGAAGTGCCAGTACATTTACAATTGATTCCACTAATCTTACCAGATCCAAATTGAGTTTTTCGTTACCACCTGTAACTCTCACCAAACTCCAATATCAATTGTAAGCTTACAACTTCAGCCACCATACATGCGTTCCCATCTCTCCACCTAAAGAGAAATACCATACGAGCTGACCAACGAACGTGTCTCCACTCAGCAACTTCATGACCTCAAGAACCCATCATGAGCTAACACTGACTCTCCAACTTACTAGCTCTCTCCAGTCCATATGTCTTCAAGATGGTCCAACCAAATCTGAGTAGAGTACACCAAGCACCATCATCAGCTTCAACAAACTGGATACATACCCCCTTGTGCAAGCTTTAACAATCTTCTCACCAGAAGATCAATTGTTCATTGAGATCATAATGCTTAAACTCTACGTGAATTTCAACTCTTCACCTCTACGTGAAGTCTAACCCTTCACCTCTACGCGAAGTCCCAATCAGCTTCTTGAGAACCCAAATACACCATATAGCTTCATACTGGTTGCGTCACCAAATGGCTGCGCCTCTACGGCTACCAACGTACCTTGCCCAAGGGGTCAAGCCAACCGTAATACATTGAAATGAGCTTCATCAAGCTCAAGCACCTGTGATTGAATCTTCAGCAGCGAAGTGACCTGGCTGAGTCATATGAGTCTCCTTACTACCTTCATGGAGAACAACGGCCTTCAACTTGAGCTTGTCGCGGTCACAAGCTTGAGATTCATGCTTCTTCACGCACTTTTGTGGTTTTATCTTAGTTCCTATGACTGCAAATAATTCGACATTTTCATCAATGTCCTTAACCTGTTCAGCATCACAACTGGCTACATGATCTTCACCCGGTGTCACATCCGATGAAGTCTTCACTGATACCGAACCAACTGGAGATGGTGGAGTAGCATCATCCTCCACCCGCTGCGATACTTTCTTGGTCTTCGTTCTCTCCACCTGCTGAGAGATGGTAGACTTTAACCCTGAAGTCTCGTCAAATGTGACATGCTGACTTAACACGATCTTCTTGTTTTCAGGGTCCCATAATCTGTAGCATTTCATATTTCTTTCGACACTCAAAAATATAAACTTTTTGCTCGCGGATTCACCATGCCATCTTTGGCACTAAAGTAGGCCGGACTTTGAAATTTCCACAACAAACTATGACCTTGAGCAGCTTTCCCAGACCAAACTTCCAAAGGAGTTTTACCTCCTATCACAGTCGATGACAATCCATTTATGAGATGGCTAGCATACACAATCACCTCAGCTCAAAACGATTTGTCTAATCGTGCATTAGACAACAACCACCTAGCCTTCTCCAGTAAGAAATGGTTCACCTCTTTAGCCAACCCATGTATTCCTTCTGTGAAGTGAGTACCAATACCAGTGTTCTGGCCAAATTGCTTTTTGTATCTTTCAATATTACCAATTTGTACCTCCTTAATCTTCCTACCAGTCTGCTTCTCCATTATTTTCTTCCACTTCACCAACATATTTAGGGCTTCACACCTTTGTCTCATAGGATATATCTAACAATGCCTAGATAAATTATCAATAAAAGAGATAAAATACTTTTGACCTCCAAGCGATGCAGTCTTAGCAGGTCCCCACACAGTTACGTGAACATAATCAAGAAGACCTTCAGAGTAGTGAGCACTGCACCTGAATTTCACCTTCTTCTTATCCAGAATGTCATGTTCACCCAATTTCAAATTGTAAGTAGCAGCACCTTCCAATGATCCCTTCTTTACAGAAGCTTATAAAAACTTTTCACCTCTGTGTCTGACTTTCATCTGCCAGACTTTTGTGCAACCATCATCTGAAGAACTAGAAGTCTCCACCTGGCCTGTAACTATACTACCCTACAAGTAGTAGAGATTTCTTCGGTGGACGCCCTTCATAACCATCATTGAACCTTTGGTCATCTTGAGAACACCATCTCGTATAGATTCCACAAGACCGAATGCTTTCAAAGTACCAACAGAGATAAGATTCCTTTTGAGTTGAGGTACATACCTCACCTCCTTCAATTCTCATACTATCCCATCATTCATCTTGATATGGACTGTATCCATCCCTTCCACATTAAACGGATGATCATCACCCATGACAGTAAAGCATCCATCTAGCTTCTCAAAGCTAGAAAACCAGTCCCTATTCGGGCACACATGATAGGTAGCTCCTGTATTTAAGATCCACTCAGCATTATTTGAGTAACTAACACTAGGAGTAGTAATAGAGAAAGAGAATATTGATGAGTCTGAATCTGATTCATCCTCCTGTAAAGTACCGACTTGAGTACTGACTACTTGTGTAAGATTTACCTCGGTCATCGGCTCCTTCTTCTTACCTTTGGCCTTCGGACAATCAACCTTCCAGTGCCCTAGCTCCTTGCATAAGGCGCACGGGTTCCTCTTCAAATCTCTGAAGCCTGATCTGGACTTCGATCTTCCTGATCACCTCTGCCCTTCCGATTGAAACTCCTGCCTCCTACTGCCAATGTCTCTGCTATTGTGCTTCCTGAAGAAGACAGACTGTCCTGCCTCCTTACTTCATAAATATCAAAGAGTAGCAGACACCTCGCTGTAGTTAAGGGATTTTCTTTCATTAATCAATGTAAGAGTAAAGATCTCATACTCTTCCCTAGGAAGAGAATTTAATAGAATTATTGTATTGTCCTCTTCATCGATCTCTACGTCCACATTAACTAGGTCTGTAAGAAGCCTTGTGTAGCTATTCATATGTTCATCAATGGAGCATCCAATATTCATCTGAAAACGATAAATTAGTCATTGCCCAAAAACATTCTGATGAGGCTAATGATAATAGTCTTTTTCTTTTCCGTTTCCAAAGTTCAACAATTCTCTTAAAATCCCTAGAGAGAGGGTGAATATGTGATGTTAATCAGCTATGTAGGAATTAAAAATTACTTATAGTAAACACACTTAATCTCAAATAGTATGCAATTATAAACAGATATAACAAATATTGAGCATAGATAAGTGTACGTGTAAAGAGTAAAGATATAAAGTCAAGAATGAGTAAACTCCGCAAGCACGCTGAATTTGTTTTCGAGATTCGATCCACTGATGTACAACCTCTTCCCCAACTCTTGTGGATATGTAAGCTCTATAATTGTGTCGCGAAACTAAAATACGTTTACAATCGTGATCTCGCAATATCACCTGTTAGAGCCGCAACTCCACAACACGATTCCTCTTGGATCACGATTCCTCTTGGATCAACTTGGAGGCTCAACTCCTACATGTTGTGATCCTACAAGATTGACTTCTTACAACCTCTCTCACTAGAGGCATACAACACTTACAACAAAGAACAACGGTTGTGATAGATCACTACAAAACTTCTCACTAAACCACAAATCCTATAGCTATAAATTAGAACTGACAAGATCAAGCTTTGGGGTGAGAAACACTGGAAAATACTGGAATAAAAAGCTCTAAAACTTTTGTATACTTTCTCTCAAAATTTAAAGTGGAAAAACAGTAAATTGTTGAAAAACTTGTTAAAACTCTACAAAACAATCAAAATTTATAGCAAAAGAATTGACAAACATTTGCTAACATTTAACAGAAAAAAATCAACTAGCTATCAAAATGGGTGCAAAACTTTTGATAATTAACGGTCATAAACGGCTAAATTTTTAAAATGCATAAAGTCATTTTCGAAAGTATAACACTAGTTGTCTAACACACATTCAACAGGGACAGATTTTCAAGGAAAAACGTCAAAAATCAGTCAGTTGTGAAAACAACTTTACTCTCTGAAAAGTATTGTCGAAAATTAGATTACAAGATGTCGAAACCTCTTTTAGGCAGTTAGCAAAAAACACTAAGCAGTAAAAATGAGCCTGTTTTGAACATTTCTGAGTTCTCTGGAAGGGGCTGTCGAAAGCGTGCAAAGAAGCTGCTGAAAGTTCTTTGGCTTAAAAAAATATATTATCTGATTTTGAATGAGCTGTCGAAAAATAGTTCAGTATTATCTGATTTTTCTAAAACTTGTTTAAAATCAATTTTAACTTCATAAATAAAAAATTTCTTTAAATATTTTTGAGTTCTAATATGTATGGATGGACTCCACTACATAGTTCAAATGGTAAAACTTTTCTGAGATTTAATCTATATTAAAATTAATCTTCCACACAAAATATTTTGAAACTTGATTTTGAAAAACTCAATTCTATATGTATATCACTTTTGGAAAACTCTTTAAACCATCAAAACAAAGCCGTGTGTTATCAAACTTGTGCTAACAATTCAACAATCTAAACCTTTAACACATTTTCTAAAGTTACAGAACACAAGCTATATTTCTGAGACATCAAAATCTTCGTATAGATGTTGATTTGAATCTGACTTCTTGAGCTTCAATTGTCAACGATAGATAGTCCAATGTGTATCAGTTAATGTTGATCATTACTGTTTGATCTTAAATAATTTGTATCTTAATAAAAAACCTATATTCTTTCAAACAACTTCAAAATCATTAGTTTCTTAACTACATGAGTTGGGAATTATCAAAACACGGGTGATTGAATCTTTGGGCCAACATCTCCCTCTTGTACAAATGGGCATAGAACCCTCCCATCTTCAGAGCGTGCAATATATTCAAGGAATTAATGATACACTCAACACATGTAAATGATATGATAAACATACAAGCAATGGAAACATGAAGGAGGTGTAAGATATTTCCTGATGCGATCCATACCCTATATCTTATTCCATGTCATGACACACGTGCAACTTATATTAGTCAATATATTAAGTGTGGCTAATAGGTGTACTAAACTGTAAAGGTCGGTAAGACCGAGTACCACTTTATTATTAGAGTTAGGGGTATTATGAGAAGACCACTAATCAAAGAGTTATATAAGAGAGGAAGTCCCTCCATGAAGCCATGCATTAATCTCCACCCATATGAAGCTAGGTTTGGTAGAAAGAAGGCTCTCCCCATCTCGTTTTTTACAGCGGCAATTCAGATCCGGGTACAGTTCATCGATACCTCAAGAGGCATGTTCTTTAAAGGTTCTCTACAGTTTATAATATTCATCATACATGTTATCCGGATTCGTACATAGAAGCAATTGTTCTCTTTTCATTATAAATAAATTCTAACAAGTGGTATCAGCGCCTTTCTACGCTATCTATGTTTCGAGATCAAATCATGTATGAAATTTGGTATATTTTTCATTTGAGAACCATTGTCAAGAAACCTAGATCCACATACAAATCATGTATGATCCTTCCTTGTGTTTCTCGTGTTGGTGTATGCGTGATCATCTATCTTGCTCCTCGTTCTGGTTGGATGATTTTCTAATGCTTTGCGTCGACTGTAGATATAAAGAATTATTAATTTATCGGCCAGAGTCCTTTAAATCTAAAAGGCTGTCAACAAAAAAAATTTTATTCTTAACACCACCCATGACCCATGTTGATGCAAGTGATAATATATTTTATTATTTCATTTTTTATCTTTTTGCAAGTGTTGTTGACCCACCCGATGCTAATTTCCAACTTTTGGAGTATCTGCTGCTTTTCATTTCATTAATCGTCAAATATATATGGGCTATTTGTTTGGTCGTAAAGTAGATGACTTGTAACTCAATTACAACTACAGTATTTGTTTGGACCGTAATTCATAGAAGACTCACTTGCAACCCAATTATCACTCACTTGCAACCCAATTACAGTTAATTTTGTGATCATGCAAATTTATATTATTTTTTATGTTAATATTAATTTTTTTTAAATATTTAACATTTTTAATATTTATTTATAATATTAAAACTTTTTAAATCACCAAATAGTTAATTTTGTGATCAACTTTTCCACTTACAGTTTACACATTACTACAATCAAACACCGTAAAACACAATATACTCTCCCACTTACAACTTTATATTAGAAATCAAACACTATAAAACTTACATGCATGTAACTCATTTACAACTATAAAAAAGTTACCAATTATGACTTATGATTATAAACTTTTACCCGAAACAAACAACCCATATATATCCAGCCGCTCGTGAGGGTTTTGGGCGCCCTGGGGCCAATTATTTGGTGGTGCTCAGCTTCTTGCGCCGCCTCAGAGATCTCTTCTCCCCACACAAAACCAACCTCTATTATATTACACGTGTACATTAAAAAGGAAGTTTGGTGTTTTGAGTAGCACAGCTGATGGGAGAATAAAAGTTTCATCAGAATATTTAAAGTAAGGGCATAATGCACATATACCTTTTAATTTCTGTGGACAGTTTCTTTTATTGTCACATGTATCATGCACATGTTTTTTTAACTAGTGATTCTAATCTGAACCGTTTGATATTTCTGGTTCGTAAGTTCCAAATTCATTTTAAAAAATATAGTTCTCAAGGATCATACGTACATGCCTTTGAATTCAGATATATTGACTGTGATTGTGGATGTTTACGTAGTCTATTTAATTGAACCTGGCCTGGCAACTTAATGTTGTTAATCTCACATTAAGGTGGCCCAATAACCTTGGTTAATTAGCATTGGATTCCTAATTAAAGTTAACTGATATTAAAGATGCCCATATTAAAGTTACATTTATATATAAGTTAATAATAACATGAGGTATAAAGGAACCATGATGGGTGGTTTTATCTCAGGGTTATTTTAGTAAATGTTGGACCCCCTTCTCTCCTCCTGAAAAAGAATATAACCTTGGCTCTCATTAGATTTTGGTGGCTAATGAGAATGAGAGAATTCCATCATAATTGAAAAGGTTGTGAAAAGAAAAGGAGACAGAGAGAAGAAGGGTCTGCATTAGGATTCTTGCAGGATTAAAGAGAAAGATCAGATCTTCATCCATCAACCTTCTTCTTCCATCCTTCAATAGCTTCAGGTATGGATTTATGTGCAATGTTTTAATTATTTGATTTCTTGAGATGTTTTGATTCTAGATCCATGGCTAGTTTTAATCCGCATTATAGTTTCAAGTCTTACATTTTTGGTATCAGAGCCTGGGTTTTAGAATCAATACATCTTGGATTATGGATTATGGAAAATTAGGGTTTTTGATTAACAGTTCATAAAAATCAAATTTTTTGATCTTTTAATTGTAGAATTTTAAGAGGATTCATTAACCCTAATGTTCTGTTCAATCTCCTCTAATTGTACAATTATTTGGGATCAAATTTCAGGAATTATTAACCCTAATTTTTCCCTAATTAAATTTTTCCGTCGGCTATCTGGAACTGCCCGCGATAACAGTTTTGTCAACTATTAGTCGACTAGCCCGAAACACTAGTCGACTAACTATTTTCCAGAAACTTAAGAACTCTCTGTTTCGGTACAGGAGTCGACTAATTATGTTGAGTAGTCGACTAATAAAAGGTATAGTCGACTTGATATTTTGTGTAGTCGACTAATAAAGTTATAGTCGACTAATCAATTTTCCTAAGTCGACTAATAATTTAACCGAGAGTTGCCTTCCTTCAGGAGTCGACTAATAAAATTTTGTAGTCGACTAATAAAACTTATAGTCGACTAATAAAAGGGTATAGTCGACTAACTTTTCTTGCCCTAGTCGACTAGACCTAAATGTATAGTCGACTTGACTTGACCCAAGTCGACTAGTCCTTCTTAGTAGTCGACTAATGATTGTTGATGGTCAAGTAATAGAATTGGAGTATTATAGTGTTGCTCAAATAAAAGATTAGAGAATATTATTGGTTAGTTTTGTATTCATAAGGCTTATTGATTTAGTAGTTGCCAAAGTGACCTAGGTTAGTAAACCTTATCAATATACAACTACATAAAAGACTTGTCAATGTAAGTGACATTAAAGACAATAATACTCTCGATGGCGGTTCTAGTTAGAAGATTGGGACTGGCCCAAAGGAAAGTCTCTTTCAAATAATTAAGAACCGGGTAGGGTAGTGTAATTTATGCAACTTAGTGGTGTAGAATTGGATACCCAAAGGTAACATGACTTACTGTCTAAGTAGCATAAATTATATTAGACCTACATAGGTGATAAAAGAGACTCACCTAAAGAGTGAACACTAGATATGCTTAGGTTTCGCCCAAAGGAGGAATCAGAGTGATATCAATAGTTCATCTTCGTTAAATTTAAAGTTTTTGTATTGATTCGAGGCCTTAATGTGAGCTTTGTCCTATTATGTTTCAGTGAACGTTCCCACTTCCCTTCACACTCATGCCACTAGCATTCCAGCCCTGGATGGTACCAACTTCTCTGAGTGGTTTGAGCATGTACAGTTTACACTGGGTGTTCTGGACCTAGACATGGCTCTTTTAGTAGAGAAACCTGATGAAGTGACTGCTGAAAGTACTGCAGAACAGGCTAGCCATGCCAAAGCTTGGGAAAGGTCGAATAGACTCAGTCTCATGTTCATCAAGATGACCATTGCCAATAACATCAAGACTTCACTCCCACATACTACTAGTGCATCTGAACTTTTAACTGCTGTTAAAGACCGATTTAAGTCTGCAGATAAGTCATTAGCTGGCACCCTTATGGCTGAACTTACCACCATGAAATATGATGGTAGTAGAGGAGTTCAACAACACATTCTAAATATGACTGATAAGGCTGCGAAGTTAGGATCACTGGGAATGAAAGTGGATGAATCCTTCTTAGTACAGTTCATCCTCAACTCACTTCCCTCTCAGTTTGGGCCATTCAAGATCCACTATAATACTCATAAGGATAAGTGGAATCTGAATGAGCTGACTGGTATGTGTGTACAAGAGGAAGTGAGACTGAGGCAAGAAGGGCAGCACTCAGTGTTGGCAGTAACTCAAGGAGCTATCCATAAGAAAGGTAAATATGGAAGAGGTAAGAGGTTTCCATCAAAGAAAGGAAATGACCATGGGGAAAGTAGCCAAGGTCATAGAAAGGTTTTCACTATCAAATGCTACTTCTGTGGCAGAAAAGGACATGTGAAGAAGGACTGCAACAAGAGGAAGGCTTGGTTCGAAAAGAAGGGTATGAATCTTTCTTTTGTATGTTATGAATCAAATCTTGCTGAAGTTCCTTCTAATACTTAGTGGATTGACTCTGGAGCCACTACTCACATAACTAATTCAATGCAGGGATTCCTTACAACCCGGAAACCGAAGGAAAGTGAGAGATTCGTCTTTATGGGAACCGTCTCAAAGTGGAGGTCGAGGCTGTTGGTACTTACCGACTAATCTTAGAGACGGGACATCAGATGGATCTTGAGGATACCTTTTATGTACCTTCGATTTCTAGGAACTTAATGTCATTATCCAAATTAGATGTTTTTGGATATTCTGTTTTATTCAGTTGTGGAAAACTCAGTTTAATGTTTAATTCAATGTCGGTTGGACATGAAATTTTATGTGATGGTTTATATAAAATTTCATTGAATGATGAGTTTGCACAATCTCTTTTATCTCTGCATTCGAATGTTGGTATTAAACGTGGCTTAATTAATGAAAATTCCTCTATCTTGTGGCATAGACGACTGGGGCATATCTCCAGGGATAGAATAATAAGATTAGTGAAGAATGAGATTTTGGATAACCTAGACTTCACTGATTTTGATGTGTGTGTGGATTTCATAAAAGGAAAGCAAACTAAACACACCAAGAAAGGTGCCACAAGAAGTAAAGAGCTTCTTGAAATAATTCATACAGATATTTGCGGACCACTCTCCATTCTATGTTTTACGGGAGAGAGATATTTCATTACCTTTATAGATGATCTGTCACGTTATGGTTATGTGTATCTAATTAATGAAAAGTCTCAGGCTGTTGACATCCTTGAGGTGTTCATTACAGAAGTCGAGAGACAATTAGATAGAAAGGTTAAAATCATAAGATCAGATCGAGGTGGTGAATTTTATGGAAGATATGATGAGTCAGGACAAAATCCTGGCCCATTTGCCAAATTTCTAGAAAAGCGTGGTATTTGTACTCAATACACAATGCCAGGTACGCCTCAGCAGAATGGTGTTGCTGAAAGGCGAAACCGGACACTTATGGATATGGTTAGGAGCATGATGAGCTTCTCTAATGTGCCCAATTCATTATGAAATGAAGCCTTAAAGACTGCTATGTATATCTTAAACAGGGTTCCTAGTAAGGCAGTCCCAACAACTCCTTTCGAGTTGTGGACTGGTAGGAAACCTAGTTTAAGACATTTACATGTTTGGGTTGTCCAGCAGAGGCTAGAATATATAATCCACAAGAAAAGAAATTAGATTCAAGAACAATATCTGGGTATTTCATTGGTTATCCAGATAAATCTAAGGGGTACAAATTTTATTGTCCTAACCATAGTACAAGAATAGTTGAAACTGGTAATGCCAGATTCCTTGAGAATGGCGAAATTAGTGGGAGTGATGAACCAAGAAAGATAGATCTTGAGGAGGTAAGGGTAAATATCCCAATACCCTTTCCTTCAAGAGAAATTGTTGTCCCTCAACTTGATCATCAAGCTGAGATACCAGAACAACATAATGGTGTTGGTTTACCACTCCATGAGGATATTGCCATTGAAAATATTGTAGAACCACCACAACCGGCAGCTTTGAGAAGATCTCAAAGGGAAAGAAGATCTGCTATTTCAGATGATTATGTGGTGTATCTACAGGAATCTGATTATGACATTGGGATTAATAAAGATCCAGTTTCATTTTCACAAGCCATAGAATGCAATGATTCAAGTAAATGGGTTGATGCTATGAATGAAGAGTTGAAATCTATGGACCAAAATAAAGTCTGGGATCTCGTCGAATTGCCTAATAACTGTAAGAAAGTCGGGTGTAAATGGGTCTTTAAGACCAAGCGCGACTCTAAAGGTAATATCGAACGATATAAGGCCAGACTTGTGGCTAAAGGTTTCACTCAGAAAGAAGGCATTGACTATAGAGAAACCTTCTCTCCAGTATCAAAGAAGGATTCTCTTAGAATCATTATGGCCCTTGTAGCTCATTATGATTTGGAGTTATATCAAATGGATGTGAAAACTGCTTTTCTGAATGGAGATTTGGATGAGGAAATTTACATGGAGCAACCTGAAGGGTTCGCAAATGAAGGTAAAGAACACTTGGCTTGCAAATTAAAGAAATCCATATACGGACTTAAACAAGCTTCCAGGCAATGGTATATAAAGTTTAATGATACCATTACCTCTTTCGGATTTACAGAAAACACTGTTGATCAGTGTATATATCTAAAGACTAGTGGGAGCAAGTTTATCTTTTTGGTTCTGTATGTGGATGATATCTTGTTAGCCAGTAGTGATATTGGTTTGCTGTATGAAACTAAAAGCTATCTTACCAAGAATTTTCAGATGGTTGATATGGGTGAGGCAACTTATGTTATTGGCATAGAGATCTTCAGGGATAGATCTCGAGGATTGCTAGGATTGTCTCAGAAAGGTTATATCAATCGAGTCTTGGAAAGATTTCATATGGAAATGTGTTCAACCAGTCCTGCACCCATTATGAGGGGTGACAAATTAAGTGGGAGCCAGTGTCCTAGAAATGACTTAGAAAAGGGTCAAATGCAGAAAGTTCCTTATGCATCAGCAGTTGGGAGTTTGATGTATGCACACACTTGTACCAGGCCAGATATCAGTTATGCTGTTGGGATATTGGGAAGATACCAAATCAATCCAGGAATGGAGCACTGAAAATTAGCTAAGAAGGTAATGCGGTATCTTCAGGGAACGAAGGACCTAATGCTCACATATAGGAGATCTGATCAGTTGGTAGTGATCGGCTATTCGGACTCAGATTTTGCTAGTTGCCCAGATAGCAGGAAGTCTACCTCAGGCTTTATTTTCTTGCTAGCAGGTGGGGCAATCTCGTGGAAGAGTATAAAGCAGTCTATCACTGCTTCATCCACGATGGAGGCTGAGTTCATAGCTTGTTTTGAAGCCTCGAATCATGCATTATGGTTAAGGAATTTTATCTCAGCACTTGGTGTAGTTGACTTTATTGCCAAGCCGCTGAAGATATATTGTGATAACACAGCAGCCGTTTTCTTCTCTAAGAATGGTAAGTACTCTAATGGTTCTAGACACATAGAACTGAAGTACATGGTGGTTAGAGAAAGAGTTGAGAAACAGAAAGTGTCAATTGAAAGTATAAGTACCACTTTAATGGTTGCTGATCCAATGACAAAGGGATTGCCTCCAAAGACATTTAAGGAACATGTTGTTAGAATGGGTCTTTTGAGCAATCTGTAAATGTATGTTTTGGTACTTATGTAATTGACATTATTGCGCAATAAAAGTTTGTTTCTGTGTTTCCTGTTATCCAATTATGTGTACACATGTTATGTATGGATGTTTGTTAAACAGGAAATGTCTTTACAAGACAATTACAGGGGTCATTTTGGTTATGGACTCAATTAGTAAGGGTTATCAATGTTGTGGTACATAGAAGGGAGTATGACGTGGATGTTGTATAACCGCTATGACTCGCATTGATGGTCCAAGCTAATTGCAGTATTACAGTATTTCATATTTGGGCTTATCAGTTGTTGTTTTTAAAATTCGTGATCACGTGTCAAAGTTTTTCAGTATGGAATCCAATGGAGTCAAAATGATTTTAAAATGAGTCTTTTCTTTTATTTGTTTTCTAAAGTTTTTAACCTAATCGGTTAATGGTCCAAGTGGGAGAATGTTAATCTCACATTAAGGTGGCCCAATAACCTTGGTTAATTAGCATTGGATTCCTAATTAAAGTTAACTGATATTAAAGATGCCCATATTAAAGTTACATTTATATATAAGTTAATAATAACATGAGGTATAAAGGAACCATGATGGGTGGTTTTATCTCAGGGTTATTTTAGTAAATGTTGGACCCCCTTCTCTCCTCCTGAAAAAGAATATAACCTTGGCTCTCATTAGATTTTGGTGGCTAATGAGAATGAGAGAATTCCATCATAATTGAAAAGGTTGTGAAAAGAAAAGGAGACAGAGAGAAGAAGGGTCTGCATTAGAATTCTTGCAGGATTAAAGAGAAAGATCAGATCTTCATCCATCAACCTTCTTCTTCCATCCTTCAATGGCTTCAGGTATGGATTTATGTGCAATGTTTTAATTATTTGATTTCTTGAGATGTTTTGATTCTAGATCCATGGCTAGTTTTAATCCGCATTATAGTTCTCAAGGATCATACGTACATGCCTTTGAATTCAGATATATTGACTGTGATTGTGGATGTTTACGTAGTCTATTTAAATTGAACCTGGCCTGGCAACTTAATGTATCTTAGCCTTCTTGAATAAGAAATTCTCATTTGGAGGGTTTATTTTTTTTAAAGAATCCTTAGTCAGTAAAGAATTAAAATTTCCTTCCTACATAATCGACAACCTCAGTAAAGCTTTTAACAGCTTAAGATATGTGATTTTTTTTATCATAAATGTGAATATCATTATATGTGTTCAATTAAAGGGGTTATCACTAAAGTTTAATTGGTAAAAAAAAATATTATCACATTCTATAAAGTACAGTATCTCCAATAGGGTTTTACTGAGATAAGATTAATAATCGTTTGAGTAAAACCTAATATGACTAAGTAGATTTGCCCAAAAGTAGACTATTTAGTAACATATTCTGTTTCTATTATTTTGGGATCCCCTTTGTAAGCCATTAAAATTGACATTGGTGCTGAGTTATTTAAAAATTCTATATATTACCCAAATGTGACTATAGAATTTTTAGGTAACCTAGTAACCTTGTAGGACAAGATAGACTCCACGTGTCGGGAAGATTAGAATAACCCTAAGCCCAAAGGATAGGAAGTGTCTGTAATTGAACCGAACGTGATCAGTCTAGTCTTGAGTATGATTTTATCATCAACTAGATGCAATCATAATTAGTCATTTCCCAAAAGCAAGGTTAAATTATTAATTGTTGGACTCGCAGAATGAAAAGACATAAACCATGAACATAATCCCACTCTGACTCGACCATCCTAACCCTTGATAGGCTCATGACAGTAAATAATTAATGCATATATATTAACATTAGTTTATTATGCACAATGAATATTAATCCAGTCTACTATTTATTTTCGCTATAGTTATGGATCTCATCTTAATCCAGAGATATTTAACTGGAATAGAGACCCTGACAGAATCCAACTATTCAACCTGGGAGATTAAACTCCAGATAGTATTGGGTTTTCTTGACTATAACTTTGTGCTGACTGAGGACAAGCCCATTATTGACTCAACGACTACTAATGCAAAGAAGGCAGCAACTCAGGTACCCATTGACAAATGGGTTAAGGCCAATAAGATGAGCATTCTAATAATTAAGTCTTCTATAGTCTATTATGAGTAGCGAAATTCCTAAGAAGGAGAATGCTAAGGATTTGCTTATGGTCATCAAGCATCAGTTTGAAGGGTCTATCAAGAGCAGGCAATATAACTTTCTGTGCCAACTCCTTTCTCTAAAATATGACGAAAGTGAAAATGTGAGGATGCATATCCTCAAGATTTTCAAGCTAGTTCTTCAGCTTCGGGAGCTTGGTTTATCTATCGATGACACCCTGATGGTTCACTTAGCGGTGTTTTCTCTCTCGAAAAGCTTTGAGATGCTTCAGGTTCACTACAAGAATCAAGAAAAGGAATGGAGTTTTGAATGATTTGATTGCCACATGTATTGCTAAAGAAGAGCATCGCAAGAAAGGTAAGACTGAATATGCACACTTGACTCTTCATTCAGGTACGGAAAAAACTCTCCATCAATGCTGCCAACAATAAAAGTTTCAAGAAAGGAAACTTCAAGAGAAATAAAAATTAGAAAGAATACCATAAGGTTAATCAGAAGGTTGTTCCAGTTAACAACATGTTAGACTTATTTAGATTATAGTCTAAATTAATTTGAGCCTACACAAGTCTAATTGGATTTATACACTCGTCTCTATAAGCCTACGTTGTTGGACCCAATAAAGAATTGATCAAGCCTGATGATTAGGGTCTAGACATGTTTCAATTACACTTAGCCATGAGTGTATCAAAATTAAGATGTGGGACTTATCTACACGTGTGAAACTCGTGTTATCAATCAAGAGTTTAGATATATGATAAGTTGAACTAGGATTCCTTGATGCTATAGATATCTTGGTAAGATTCCCTCTCCGCCACCAACCAATGTATTATGACTATCTCTCTCTTGGAGGCCTCTCATCTCCTTTAAGGATCAAGAAGGCTGGAGAGAAGAATCTCCTCCCTCAACTCCGGCGCCCTCGAGATCGTGTAACTTTCGACATCCCATTCATGATGGAATCAGGTATCCATACCCTCTTTCCTTTTGATCTTGATAAAGAGGCTATTACATGTATGAAATCTTGTATAGAATAATTATTAGATCTAACAATTGGTATCAGAGCCTCCTCTTTATCGGATCATCGTGATCTGCAGAAATTTTTGATCTCGATCTATTATAATTACAGTCGGCCTCTTTATTTAATTTAATAAAAAATTATTTTGAATTAAATTAAGATGATTAAATTGAATTATGTATATATTTTTCCAGAATTTTTTTGTGTTATTATTTTTAATTCTGTTTTTTAAACTAAAACAGAAATTAAAAAAGTTAAAAAAAGGTTCACATTGCATGCATGCAGAACATTGCATGCATGCAGGCGGCTGCATGCAGGTGGCACATGCATTAGCTTACTTGCAGGTGGGAGGAGCCTGCATGCAGGTACTGCATGCAGGCGAGCCCTGCCTGGGCCCGCAGCCGCTGCTGTCGCGCGCCCCACGGCCGCCATGGGCTGGCGGTGGTCAGTGGCAAAACACAGCAAAAAAAGGTTAATTATTTTGGGTTTCTAAATCATGTGATATTATAAGATTAATTAGGATTAAAAATTTTAGAGATCGAATTTGTTTTAATCTAATAAAGAAACTTACTCCTAATTAATATCATATTAAATCTTAATTGGGATTGTTGAGATTGATTTGAGTTTTAGGGTTAAGATAGAATTCTAGTCTATTAAGAAAATTTTGAGGTAGAATTCTAATCAAGTAAAGAAATCTAATCTCAATCAATCCCACATTAAACTAATCGGGTTTTATTCAGTTTATTAAATCCGACCCATGAAGGAAGCTCATAACTTAACCAATCAGTGATATTTAGCTCTTCAAGTCTGTGTCTTTGGATCGGGGAATCGTCAGTCAGGTGGTGATTAGTCTCTAATTTTGCATAATTTTCATCACATTCTCATATTTATTTGATGTAAAATTCTGCTAATAAAGCTTTACTTGCTTGATCCTAGGTCCATGGTGTGCAAATGAAGAAGAAGACCCTAAACCACAATTTAATGGGTGATTAAAAGCCCACCAAGTAGCCATTGACTTTAGGGAGGAGATTTTGTCAGCCCAGGGCATCAAATCACGAATTCAGGAGATCAAGTGGACAAGAGACAGAAGGGACGGCATGCTGCCCAAACCCTGGCGCGCGCTGCCCTAACATGGCCCCGAAAACGCGGCCAGGGCCGCGTTTTCGCGGCCGTACTGGGGCGCGCGCGCCCGGGCTTTGGGCCAGGGGTCGTCCCTGGCCCCCTTTCCCCTGGTGCCTATAAATACCCCCCTTGGGTCTGAAGAGGAAGAGATCCAGAGTTTAGGAGTTGTTATTATCTTGTTGTAGATGTTGTAATTTCTTTCCTCTTCTAGTTTTAGTTTTAGCCATTAGAGCGAAAGAGAGAGAGATTGTGTAAAGGTTGAATTTGAAGGTGACAAGCTAATACAAGTAACTACTTCTCTTTCTTCTTTTCATTTACTTGTGTTTTTCATTTGCTTTTACTTCCTTGTTGTAGTGCAACTCCTTTTCTCTTTACTTTTTTCTTTTGCTGTTTCTTATTATAGTGTAACTCCCTTCCTCTCTACTTCTTTTCTTTTGTTGTTTCTTTTACTATCATGTCTAACTAACTTTTTCATTGCATGGCTAACTAACTACTAACCCATTAATCTCTAACAACTTGATTGATAAACCCAAATGAGTCAATAGTGTCAACTAAGCCTTGTGCAAATAAGAGCTATGATTTCTTAAGACGAGGGTTATAACTCTAACTTATATTCAAGTATTCACTTTCATATATTTCATGCTTAACGAGTTTTTGATGATCTATGAATTGCATGCTTTAATTATTTTTTATAAGTTAGAGATTTTCCTTTTAACTTTACCAATACTATTAGTGCGCTTGTGTCTTCCCCTATTCTCGCCTTCAATTGAATTTTGATAAGGGAATGTCTAAGTTTTTGTCGTGTTAAGCTAAGTTGTAGGAAGAACTTTCACTCGATTTCCACGTGAATAGTTCCTATGCATAAGGGGTATTCTTGCCTATGATCCATCGTGAGGCTACATCTTCAAGAAGTTAGGGATTAGTGGGAGCACTTAGTAGAAAGTTAACCATGCGTTTTTACCATTAAGAAAATCCAACTTTACAAACCACCAAGTCATTCTCAAACAATTCTTGAAACCAACTTGTTTTCATTTTTCAATTCTTTATTTGAAACAAAGAACTTTCTCTTTTCTTTAACAAAGAAGCCGCATCAAGCTTTCATCGCTCTTCCTCCTTGTGAATACGACCCGTATAGCCACTTCGCTACTACGAAAGAATCGCAAAAACAGTAACATCAACCCACACTCTTTTTACTTATTCTTGTGCTTGCTTTTTGTCGATCAAATTTTGGCGCCGTTGCCGGGGAGAGAACGGCTTTTCTTGTTCAATACTAAAGAATTTCTTTGTTCTTGTGTGTAGGAGAAGTACCAAGGAGTTCACTATCACGGGAAGCGAAAGTGGTGGCCAAAAACGTTGCACGAAGATTTATTTGCCCTCGGAAAATTCGTGTAAAAGCGAGTTTCTCCGATTGAAATACTAACAAACTCTTCTACAGGGTTACCGAAAGCCGCTCAAATTGCTTTCTTAAAAATTTTAGTTTCCTTGGATGCTTCACCTTATGCATGTGTAATAAACTCAACAGAAATTCATTTGTTGCTTAAATGAAATTTGGATTAGACTCTTGCATTTATGGCACATGTCTTTTTCAATTCATTTCAATTTCTATTAAAGAGTGCTAGAGAAAAGGTACGTGTGCATTCACATAGAATAGTACCAATATTTCGGAGTGATTTACCGCTTTGAGTGTTGCCTTGTTGTGAATAAACTGTACACTTGCACAATTGACTTTAAGGGCAAACCCAAATAAACAAGATAAGGTGGGGATTTCATCACCCTTCCTTAGCCCAAAAACCATCTCCAAGTGCACTCACATCATCCCAAGCCTTAATTAAAAACTGATAGACGTTGGCCCTAGGGACATCTCGGACTCATTAAGAGATTAACCGAGGGTGAAAATTGCAAGAATTATACTCCTGCAAAATCAGTATCTAAGGAAAGTGGATTAAGAGGCAAAGCCTCGAAAGCTCTGTGGTTTGACGTAATTAAGGCCCGTGGCTAACGCCCGGATACCTCCCACCGATTTTGTGCTTTCCTGTCTGATTAGCTTTTAGTCGAGTTCCTGCAACAACCTCCCCCGGAGAATCGACCAGTTAGCAGTCGTCTAGGTCAGGTACCTTAGATTAAGGCTTGGTGGTTGTTTTTCTTTCTTTTTGTTTGTTTTTCATTCTTTTCGATTGATTGTTGTTTTCACGTTGTTTGTGGTGTGCTGCATGCAAGAGTGGGTAAGAGATCTGTATCTTCCAGATTAATCAGAAACACTTCTTTACCTTTGCATCCAGAATCTGTGAAGGTGTCACTTCAGGACAGGTTTTACCCGATCAGAACCTCATTACCATCTTTTATAAAACTGCCTGAGGCAAATGGAAATAATTTTGAACTAAAGCCTCAATTCATCAACACTCTTCCAAAGTTTCATGGCTTAGAATCAGAGGACGCATACTTCTTTGTTAGGGAATTTGAAGAAGTGTGCCTCATGATGCGTATTCCCCACTAGGAGATGATGCAGTTAGGTTACGTTTCATTCCCTTTTCCCTAAAGGACCTAGCGAAGAAATCGTTGTACAGTTTGGCGATAGATTCTGTCATGACGTGGGATGATTTCGTCAAGGCCTTCTTGAAGAATTCCTACCCAATTCACAACCTCATTAGAAAGAATATCATGCAGTTCAGGCAAGAACCAACCGAACCATTTTGGAGATACTCTGAGCGATTCAAAAATCTCCTAGCTCAGTGCCCTCATCATGGTATGGAGAAATGGCGTCAGCGCCATATTCTCTACGATTGTTTAAATTATCAGACGAAAACACTGTTAGGGAGAGTTCTTGTAAAAGGATGAGAACCAGGGTTGGGATTTATTTAAGGACTTAGCTGAGAAAATCCTACAATGGGAGCCAACTTCGGAAAAACAAAGGAATTCACAATCTATAGCTTCAAGAGGAGGGCTCCTATCTCTAGAATTATTCATAACTGCAGAAGTTAAGATTGTAACTCTAATGAGGAGAATAGAGGCTCTAGAGATAAAAGAGCCAGCCAATGTCAACCAAATCACCCACCAGCAATTCACAATCCGGGTTGTTCATACTATTAGGCACCAAACCATGTCTTTGAAGTGTCCTATTTTTCATACCCAGCAAGTGCCACCGGAACACCTGACGGCTGCCACATAACCCCTACTCGCAGACATACAATCCCAGTTGGAGGAATCACCCAAATTTCTCCTGAGCCTAAAACAATCCTCCCAGGCCTAATTTCTCTAACAATTTTCACCATCCCAATCCCCCACCATATTTTCCCAGTCAAGCCCCATCTTCCTCGTCCCAAAGTTCACCTATGGAAAAGAAACTCAGTAAATTGGAGGAGAGCATGGAAGCTTTTATGAAGTCCCAAGCCTCCTTCATGCAAAATCAGGGATAAACACTGAACAACCATTCGCAGGCTATATCGAGATTGAAAATGCAGATGAGTCAGTTAGCTAGCTCGCTAAGTGAAAGACCAAAGGGTATTTTACCTAGTCAGCCGCTAGCTAACCCTAAAAACTCCAATCAAGCGTATGAAATTCAGGATCCTTCGATCTACCAGTGCAATGCTGTTCACACACTTCAATCTGGAAAGAAGGTAGACAACTAGGTCTACCAACAAAAAAATCCAGTCCATATTGTTCCTATTGCAGCCTCCACCCTCCCAGTCTGCTCCACAAATATCTGACGAGGACAAAACTGCTGAACAAGTTCATAAGCATGTAGTACCCTTTCCCAATAGGCTTAGGAATAACAATAAGAATATGCACATGGAGAAGATGCTAGAGATGTTCAACCAGGTCAAATTGAATGTGCCTCTTCTTGACGCTATCCAATAAGTCCCAGCCTATGCCAAATTTCTTAAGGATATGTGTACAAAGAAGAGAAAGACAAACGTGCCCAAGAAAGTGTTCTTGGCAACCAATATAAGCGAAATTCTATCTGGTCCCATCCAGGTGAAGTATAAAGATCCCGGATGTCCCACAATTTCCTGCACCATAGGACAGACCGAAATTAGCAGGGCACTCCTTGACCTGGGAGCAAGTATCAACTTGCTACCTCCCTCAGTATACCAGCAACTTGGGTTGGGCGAGCTGAGCCCAATTCGAGTCACCATTCAGCTAGCTGGCCGATCTGTGAAAATCCCGAAGGGGAAAATCACAGATGTCCTTATCCGAGTCGAGGACTTCATCTACCCTGTTGACTTCATTGTGCTTGAGACCCAACCTGTGTCAAATTCACGGTCTCAAACTCTAGTATCTTAGGGCGCTCATTCCTTGCTACAGCCAATGCCATAATTAACTGTAGGAACGGGTCCATGCGATTGACCTTTGGAGATATGACAAAGGAAGTCAATGTCTTCAATCTTGGAAGACAACCTAGGGATATCATTGATCAGACTTTTGAGGTCAATTCCATTGAAAATCTGACCAGTGAGCATGAGGAAAGCATGGAGATAGAAACAGAGACAGAGTTTGATCTGGGGGCTGATGATTTTAATCTTGACCAGATCGTAGATTCGGCAGTAGATTGGGCATCCAGCCCAAGCGTACCTCATCATAGGATTGAAAGTCCAGAGATGGCCTCCAATGAAGCAACACCTTCCCTAGAGCTAAAAACCTTACCTGAACACCTCAAGTACGCCTACCTGGGCAGAAGAGAACCCTGCCAGTCATCATAGCATCCCACCTGACTGAGTAACAAGAGGACAGCTTAATGTCTATTCTAAAGAGACATAGGACGATGAAGGATATCAAAGGGATAAGTCCAGCCATAGTGCAACATAAAATCTATTTAACCGATGAAGCAACCCCCAGGAGGGACCCATAACACAGGCTTAACCCACTCATGCAAGAGGTAGTTAAAGCAGAAATTTTGAAACTACTAGACAATGGGATCATTTATCCCATTTCTGATAGTCAATGGGTTAGCCCTGTTCATGCGGTCCCGAAGAAAGCTGGCTTTACGGTGGTTGAAAATGAGCAAAAAAAGTTAGTACAGACAAGATTGCCTACCAAGGTTCGTGTTTGTATCGACTATAGGAAGTTGAATGCAGCCACCCATAACGACGACTTCCCGCTACCTTTCATCGACCAAATGCTTGAATGATTGGCTGGACATGAGTACTATTGCTTTCTACATGAGTACTCGAGATATAATCAAATCTCCATTGCTGCAGAAGACCAGGAAAAGTCCACGTTCACCTGCCCGTTCGGAACCTTCGCTTACCGACGCATGCCCTTTGGATTGTGCAATGCTCCCGCAACATTCCAACGGTGCATGCTTAGTCTTTTCTCTGACATGGTAGAACGTTTCCTTGAGATTTTTATAGATGACTGCTCCATCTATGAAGATTCATTTGATCAGTGTCTTCATCACCTAGAGTTAGTTCTGCAGAGATGCAAGGAGAAGAATCTAACTCTAAACTGAGAGAATGTCACTTCATGGTGAGATAGGGGATTGTCTTAGGCCATGAAATTTCTAGGAGAGGCATTGAAGTGGACAAGGCTAAAGTAGAAGTAATTGCTAAGCTTCCACCATCCAAAAGCATCAAGGATATTAGATCCTTTTTAGGCATGCTGGGTTCTACCGACGGTTCATTAAGAATTTTAGCAAGATCGCTAGGCCCTTAACCAACTGCTCGCAAAGGACGTGCCCTTTGATTTTAACGATGAATGTTTCAAGTCATGGGGAAAACTTAAGCAAGAACTTACTTTCGCGTCTATTATTTTTGCTCCTAACTGGGCACAGCCGTTTGAAATCATGTGTGATGCCTCTGATTTTGCTATTAACGCTGTTCTAGGATAGCGCATCGACAATAGGCAGCACATGATTTACTATTCAAGTAGGACCTTGAATGACGCCCAACAGAATTATACAAGACCGAGAAGGAATTCTTGGTCGTTGTCTTTGCGTTAGAAAAGTTTCAGCCATACTTGTTAGGTTCAAAGATAGTGATTTTCACAGATCACTCAGCACTGAAATACCTCATGACCAAGAAGGAAGCAAAAGCCCGACTGATTCGATGGATCCTTTTGCTTCAAGAATTTGACCTGGAAATTTAGGATAAACGAGGTATAGAAAATGTGATTGCTGATCATCTATCACGAATTCCGAACGCATCGATCATACAAGCTTCAATCAACGAGGATTTCCCAGACGAGCACATTCTAGCCATTTTAAGGAACCCTGGTATGTGCGGACATCGTCAATTACCTGGCCACTGGACAATTACCCGCTGACTGGACAAAGTAAGACCAATGTCGTTTCTTTGCCCAAGTACGGTAGTTCTTCTGGGAAGAGCTGTATCTTTTTATGTATTGTCCCGACCAGATTATTAGACGATGCATACCAGAGGAAGAACAGAGGAGTGTGCTAAACTTTTGCCATGAACTTGCATGCGGAGGACACTTCGGTCCCCGTAAGACTGCAGAGAAGGTTCTACAAAGTGGGTTTTACTGGACCACTTTGTTCAAAGATTCATTTCACTTCTGCAAGACATGTGCAAATTGTCAGAAGATTGAGAAAATTTTAAGAAGAGACATGATGCTCCTGAACCCAATCCTTGAAGTTGAAATTTTTGATGTTTAGGGTGTCGACTTTATGGGACCATTCCCTAATTCCTTCGGCAACCAGTTCATTTTGGTTGTTATAGATTACATCTCTAAATGGGTAGAAGCTATGCCAACTAAGACCAATGACAACAAAGTGGTTGTCAAATTTCTCAAAGAAAACATCTTCTCCCGATTTCGCACCCCCAGAACGATAATTAGTGATAATGGATCGCATTTCTGCAATAGAGTTTTCAAAGTTCTGATGCGAAAATATTCCATCAATCACAAGTTATCCACTCTGTATCATCCCCAGACAACAAATGGGCAGGTCGAAGTCACCAATCGACAGATCAACCTCATTTTGGAAAAGACTGTTAGATAAAACTGAAATGATTGGTCGGTCAAACTCAATGATGCACTGTGGGCTTACCACACTGCTTTTAAGAAAGTTCTAGGGATGTCTCCTTACAGACTCATATTCAGAAAAGCCTGTCATTTGTCAGTCGAGTTAGAACACCGTGCCCTATAGGCCATT
The DNA here is from genome assembly GCA_038442645.1 of Agave tequilana. Taxonomy (NCBI): domain Eukaryota; kingdom Viridiplantae; phylum Streptophyta; class Magnoliopsida; order Asparagales; family Asparagaceae; genus Agave; species Agave tequilana. The sequence goes on from JAVJIF010015749.1 coordinate 104,674, forward strand.
AAGCAACTCAATTTTGATTTGACCAAGGCCAGTGAGCTAAGGAGACTGCAGATTTAAGAATTAGAGGAGATACGAAATGAAGCATATGAGAATGCTCGGATCACAAAAAGCAGGACTAAACTTTTTCATGACCAGATCATAACCCGAAAAACTTTACCCCGGGAGACAAGGTTTTGCTGTACAACTCAAGACTTCATATTTTCGCGGGGAAGCTGAAGACTCGTTGGTCTGGACCGTTCATTGTGCGCACCGTTTTCCCACACGGTGCTGTGATTAATTTAGATCCTAAGAACAATACGAAATTCAAAGTGAACGGGTAAAGACTGAAGCCCTTCTTGACCACTGAACCTATGACTCCGGATGATAGTGTGCTGACTCTTTTTGCCCCATCATACACCTAAACTATATATATATATAATAATAAAAATTTCTTTCTTGTTTATATGCTTACCCCTTCTATTTTTTTTGACATTTCTTTAGCCTGTTCGCACTTGGCCGGCCTGAGACCACGAAGACGGTGACCTCATTTCTTCACCCTATTTATTTCATTTGCATTTTCATAACATTCATTGAGGACAATGCATTAGATAGGTGTGGGGGGGGGGGGTGCTAACACTTTTTCTTTTTCTTCTTTCAAAAAAAAATCTCCAGAATGAAAAGAAATTTCATACTCTTTATAAAAATACCAAAAGGTTGTAGGAATTAAGGGAACCTTATTAATGAAGCTTTATTTTTGCCTAAATAAACAAGACATATTGGTTTGACTAAGAGTTAGGAGGGATAAGGAAAATGACTCAAATTCTTTATTTTGCCTTAGTAGAATATGCATAAACCACACACATGCTTGGGATTTAGAGACACAACTCTGAAAAAAAAAGCTGGATAATTGTGCCTCAAAAAGCATGATTACTCACGCCAAAATTTTTTTAATAACAAATATAATGTATAAATAAATCTTGATTTCGTGGCCTACTCCACTTGCATATTTGACCTGAGGGGTGTTTTTCCACCTGGTGCCCTAAGACCATCTGGTTTAGGAGTCATTGGTTTGATATGTGTTACATGAGTGAAGTAGAAAGCCTAATGGAACTAAGAATAATAGATAAAAATTAATAAAATTAAATGATATTCAAAGTTGAGTTGAAAATCCCAAGCACATCACACTTCACATGATGCATATCTATCTAAAGTAAAATAATAGAATGAGTTAGAAGTACAAGATCATTTCTAAATTTAAAGGAAAACCATAATTTCTTCTTTTATGAAGGCTAAAGTATAGGAAAACTTATGAGGATTAAATCTAATTCTTACATCATTCGGTCATTTTTACTTAGATAATTGAAAATTCTTTTTCTTGAAAGAGATTTGCTAATAACTAAATATTTTTTCAATTCTGGATTTTGTGGGTGCAATCCACTGAAAACCCTCAGGAGACAACACTCCTCCTCTCGAGAAAACCTCGAGGTTTAAAGGCTTGTTGCACATGCTCAGTGCAATCGCGTCACCTGCGAAAGTGGAGTAATAATTTTCTTATTTTTGTTTTTCTCGGGACGAGCAAAAAGATAAGTGTAGGGGTGTGATTAGTCTCTAATTTTGTATAATTTTCATCACATTCTCATATTTAATTGATGTAAAATCTGCTAATAAATCTTTGCTTACTTGATCCTAGGTCCATGGTGTGCAAATGAAGAAGAAGACCCTAAACTACCATTTAATGGGTGATTAAAAGCCTACCAAGTAGTCATTGACTTTAGGGAGGAGATTTTATCA